>WHVE01000960.1:0-42556 GCA_015178995.1 Trichophaea hybrida
A
Organism: Trichophaea hybrida; assembly: GCA_015178995.1. Lineage (NCBI taxonomy): Eukaryota > Fungi > Ascomycota > Pezizomycetes > Pezizales > Pyronemataceae > Trichophaea > Trichophaea hybrida. The sequence continues at coordinate 2 of WHVE01000960.1, forward strand.
CCTTACACTGGCGCTCCGGAAGGCTGGAAAACATTGCACCGGTGCGTACGGAGGCTTCAGAATCTTTCACTGGCGCTTCTAAAGGCTCCAGAACCTTGCACCGGTACTCCCAAAGGCTCCAGAACTTTATACTGGCACTCCCGGGTGCTCCAGAACCTCGTACCTGCGCTCTCCAAGGGTCCAAAACCTTAGATAGGTGCTCCTGGAGTGCCCCCCCATGCTTCTAGAGACTCCGAAACCTTGCGCTTACTCTGAACTGCTTTGAACTACTCGGACCACTCACAGAGCCTCTGGGAACCCTGGGAGCAAAAATTACATTTTGCTGATGTACCCTTTTTTATACAATAGAAAAGAAAGTGTATTATTATTGAAAACTTATAAGCAATACTAATAACTGTATTGGTAAGGCCTAAAATGAAAACTCAAAAGCAATAAGAATATTTGTACCCCTAAATTCAAAACTGGAGGTGTCTAGATCTCTAAAAAAATAGAAATAACAGTAATTCTTAGTGTAAAAAAAAGACAAAAGAATCACATTCTATCTGTCAATCTCTATATGGCCAGAGTCAACTTCATACAGTATTTGTAAGCCAAAGGCTGTTGCCAGTTTAGTAATTTGGTCAGCCAGATATCGTGGCTTAATCTTTGAAGAAAATATGGTTATTTTGGGTATCAAAGTTTCTATCTTCGTCTTGTCATTCTTTTTCTTCTTGCTGGACATAATTTTGATCGCATTTTTGCAGAATTTTTATTAATGTTCTGAGGGGCTGCAGTACTTGCATTCATTATACTTGGTTCTTGCTTCTATTAGAGATTCAGAAATATCTTTAAATACTTTACCTTAGTTTGTATTGACAGACTTAGAACCCTTCTTCTTCATTTGACATTTTTTGAAATCTGAATATTTCCCAAAGTTCTGCTTTCCTTGATCCCCCATGCCACCATCATTATCATACATTCTCTTATTCATCTTGTCTCTGGGTTTGTAATCTTGGTGTCAGTGTTTGTTATTTTCTTGCAGGTGTCTTTCATATGTACAGCCAACTTGTTTGAATAGTAATGTGTATTCAGTATTATTATTTAGTGTAAGTTTTAAAAAGCAGAATTGATTATTCATTTTTTTATTCAGGCTGCTGTACAGAGCTTTTTACCATGTGATTTTGGATCGACAGAATTGGCAATTTAAGTCTTCGACCTTTATAATATAATATTTTATATTCCACTTGTACCACAGTTTATTCATCTTCCAGAGACTTGCTTTTTCTGCTGCCATATTGCTGAACTATTCCTCTATGCTGCTGATGAAGGCTTACCAGGTATCTACTTAGAAAAGCTTCTTTAGTTGATTTTCAAGGTTATTGTACCAGGCTCAAACTGTACCTCAAAAGAGGGTTCTGATAAATATAATTTTATTATTGTCATTGTTGTATTCCTTCTATTAATACCAAACATACATATTGATGACTTTGAAGCTGATACCAAGCCTATCAATCACTTAGAAGCCTGCATTGGCAACACTGCATATTCTTTCCTTTCCACCACTATTCATTTTGATACTCTTTTGTCTGCTCATTTGTCAACTATATCTTGTATCAAAGATTCAAGTATCTTTTATTTTATGTGAAAGAATCAAGATTCTTACAATTCTTATACAGTGTTATCATCTCCAATCACCATAAAACTTTGAGATGAAACCATGATAATTGAGATCCATTTTGGCTCTATTAAGATCATACAGTGAGTCAAAAGACTTCAATTGAAAGCTTTCTATATACTAACTCTTCATTTGTCTCTACTGTCAATTATACAACCTGATCTTGCCAGCTGCACAACTATTGTCGAATATAGCATCTTTATAATGACTCCTAACTCGTTAATAATCACAACCAATCAAGTCAGAAATGTATATGTTCTGTCACGGTTGTATTGAGTAACGATCAATGGTGGAGTGATGAATAGTCAATAATATAAAACATAAAGAACAACAAGAATGAAATCAGGTTTCGAGTCAGGGATTTACGAGAAATGACAGAATCGTATGAAAGTGGTTTACAAAGCAAGCAGGAGTTCGGATGTATTATAGAATGAGTGAAATTACATTGTATAAACCAGGGGTTCGGTGGAGGATAAGTTTGTTTCTACACTCGTTCTCTCATCTATGAAATAATCAATTCGCTTCGGCTTCAACTTCTTAATACTGGGTGATTCTGGATCAAGTCTCTCCGTACAGTCCTTGCCCTGGAAGTTTCAGGCTATCTCCAGACCTCCTAGCCATCCGGCTTTCAGTTTATATAATCCTTAGAATTCTGAGCCCTGAACCCTCGATATCCGGCCCTAGATCAATGACAGTAGAACAAGTCTACAATTGATTGTACCGGTTATATTTTTGTTTTATATGCTATTATCCTCACCATTCAGGCTGCTATTATTGTCACTGTACTTGCAACACATTTTGCAAAGTTTTTAAATCTGCAAGCAATTTTGAAAATAGATTGGTCATTCGATCCTACTGGAGACACATCTGTGTATCTTGTTTGTGGACCTAACGAAGACCTACAAATCCAGATATCTTCGGCAACGAGTGCCATTTCTAAATACATGAGTGAGGACGAAAGGACCTGCGACTGTATTTAATTTTGTTACTGTTCAGAAGAAGAAGAAGAACTAGACCACAATTATCCAAACCCAACCATCTATTGCCACTGCAGAGCTATTCAGGATTGGGCCATAATATAACACTGGGAGCGTCACTCCAGGTTTACCCGGTCAAAGAGTATCCGTACATAATTCGTGACTGCTTTGAAGGTAGGTTAGGAGCTTCACTCGGGATGTGGAAATCACTAAACAATTCTGAACGAAAATGATAGACTTTCTCCAATGTGTATATTGTTAAGGCTTGTTCTTCTTGCTGAGAAGGTTGATGCCTTTCTACCCTTGAAGAACCCATGGTCTTTATACCTTTGCCTTCGCTTTTAACAAATACTTCCATCTACACTTTTCCCTAGAGCTCTAGCAACGTAACCACCTTCGGACCTCCTACGAACCAATGCCCATTTCTTCGAAACTCCCACAGCCTCCATCTTTTGATTCTCTATCATCTTTATCGTCAATGGATTATAATCTGACCATCGGTATCCTGTATGACATAAAGTTCATGTGTTTGGACCTTCGGACCAGTGATATTGATTCGATCTGATGACCTCCAGATGAATAGGCCTCTTTCGATAGAGAGCAGCTTTGCTCTTCAGAGACAGTACATATTTTTAGGTTGCCGGCTTCTGGCTGGTGCCATTCAGTCACTGGCCGGCTGTTCGTTTGCTATCGGCGAGTGTCAGCATTTTGGCTGATACCATTCAGCTATTTGCGGGCTGTCCATTTGTTATCAGCGCTTTGGAGCAGAAGCGACCGTGGCTATTAACTAGCCATTGATGCCAATTGATAGTGTGGGTGTTCGTTTGCTAGCCATCCAACAGGATTGGCTCTGGCATCTGAGATGAGTGATAGCCGATGACATCTCATCAGGGAAATCGCAGGTGATCGTACATGACCCTGCTGCGAATATGTTAGGTGTAACACTACCCCCAGTCTTAGAGAGTTTGTCTCTGAACGACCATACTCCATACTAATCTGCTCATTACTGCCTGTGGTGAAACATAATCCAGCGAGATGAAGAGAATTATTCAAGATCCTCCACATAGTGAATCCGTACGGACCATTTCGTTTCGACCAGCTTGAGATATTCAAGTATAATTTATGTATCAGTTTGCTTACGTCCAGATGAGACATATGGCAGCAAGCAGAATCGATCAATCAGGTTGCATCTATTTAAGACACTTTGCTTTCTTTTTCTTTCTTTTGATGATCTCGAAAAATTGTGACCCCATGTGCCCATAAAACCAAATTCATCATCTTGATCCATCTTGCTCTTGATCTGGAAAATCATTGCCTCTTGTGCCCTTGAAAACCAAATCCTTCATCCGGTGTCTTGCTAGCCATTAAAAACCCTTCATGGGAAAAAGATACTAGTTCAACCGTTTGATCTTATTATTCTTTGCAGCCTGAGGATTGCACCTGTGATACTCCATGAACAGTCTCTTGTCATCGAAGTTCTCATAAGGTTCCTTAGTCCAATCTACTTCTTCCAGATATCTCCTCGACTTGATCAAATCTACAACCTGTTTCCGTTCCTCGCTGTACTGGCTGACCATGATCACTTGCACTTTATAGCCTATTTCGTACTCATAGCCGTTGACATCATAATCAAGCTCATTCTGCTCAGTGGCTGAAGCAAGTTTGGGAATAGGTCTAGTAGGGTTGGTGGCGAGTCGATAGGATTCAATGAATGATACATGGAATGCATTGTCAATATGACATCGATTGGGTAACTCAAGCTTAATAGCGGTGGGTGAGAGCACCTTCAAGACGTTTAAGGGTCCATGAAGCTTCACATCTAGTTTCCTAGATGGTCTTCAAGTTTTGAGGTTCTTCCCATTTATCATAACTAAATCACCAACCAAATACTTTGGAGGTTTCTTAGCATGCCTATCATGGTACTTTTTCATTGTCTCCTGTGCTTGCTCTAAGCCCTTACAGCCGAGTGCGTGCATGCTGGTCATCCAGTGAACTGAGTTTCTAGATGCCGGATTCTTCGTTTCTGCTTCGATGGACCAATTCATTTGAGCATTGAACTCAAAGTTTGCAAACAATGGTGACATTCCCATAGCGGTGGTGAGACAGTTATTATGGGCATACTCTGCCATTGGTAATATTTCAGACTAATTGTCCTGCTCGTAATTGCAGCAATTATGCAGATATCATTCCAGCATTTCGTTGACTCTGTCCATTTGCCCGTCAGTTTGAGGGTGGAATGGCGAAGACATCTTTCACCAAATATCAAGTACTTCTACCAACGAGGACCATAACAAGGAGGTGAACCTAGAGTCCCAATCTGATGCTATGTTCGATGGTAGTCCATGGAATCTCCATACTTCTTTCAAGATGATTTTGACCAGGTCTGTAGCTTTCTTTCCTCCATCTTTCAATGGAATGAAGTGAGCCATTTTTGTCAATCGGTCAATGATTACCCATATGGATGAGCATCTATCTGATACCAGTCATTTGATGATAAAGTCAATGGAAATTAAATCCCACAGCCAGTATACTAATTCGCGTGGCTGTAGGAGTCCGTAGCAAGCATAACAAGCTGCTTTGTTCCTTTGGAACTCAGGGCATGAGCGAACATAATCTTCAATGAATTTCTCCATTTCTGGCCAAAAGAAATTTTGTCCCACCAGCTCGATTGTCTTATCCTGCCCCATGTGTCCAGCCCCCTTCGAATCGTGCTCCACTTCAAATATCCATTTCTTCAACTGCAGATCATCTGGAATCCATAGTCTGCCTTGAAAATACAGGGCTTCGTCTTTGAACGAGATGTCAGGACTTGGGTTACCATCCATAGCTCGAATGTACTCTTCTTGCCATGCAGCATCGTTGTTAGCGGCGCTGACAACTGCTTCCAACAGCTATGAATTGAACTTGACTGCTGGAATTGTTCTCAACATTGCAGAAGAAATTGCAATTCGTTCGCCTTGTAACTTCATTACTCGCACTGTTTCCCCTTCAAAAGTTACCAACAGATCAGGTCTCAGAATACTGTGTATTGGCGGATTTGGTTATCATCGGCACTATCTCCCCATTTTCCAGGATAGTACTTCGAATGCCTAAATCATGCATCCGGTTTCCCATTTGCGCTACTGGGTTGGTAGAATATTTTGAAATCATATCTTGCCAATTGTTGGGCCCAGCGGACTTGTCTCCGATTCGAGATCATCATTGTCGAAAAGTATTCGAGATTTTCGTGACCGGTGAAGTCACTATTTGGGTGAGCTGCACCTTCGAAATAATGTCTCCATTCTTTGAATGCGGATACTATTGCGAGCGTCCCTTTGTCATGGATCTCGGCTTTATCCATCATTCAAAAGTGGTAGGCTATAGGGTGTAATCGTCCATCAATGACTTGGGACAGTAATGCGCTGATTGCAGAATCGCTTGCATCAGTCTCAATCACCACAGGCCAAACAGGCTCAAAGTGCCGTAACATGGGTGCTTCGGTGAAGTACTTCTTGAGTGTATTGAAGGCTATTTGATTTCCCGGATTTGCTTTCCAATCAAACTTTTCGTTCGTTTTTGCTTTCTTGGTTAACTGTATCACAGAATGGCATATGTTTGAAAATTCTTTGATGAAGCGTCGATAGAAGTTGGCGAATCTGACAAAGAACTGGACGTCCTTGACAGACTCCAGAATCTCCCATTTAAGAATAGTATCAATCTTGACTTCGGACATGCTTACACCTTCTCCCGATATGAGGTACCTGCGGAACTCAACTTGCTTCTGGTGCAATTTGCACTTATCGGATACAATAGCCAAGTTGTTTTTCTGTAGCCAACGAAGAACTTCTTGAGTCAATCGCACATGCTCTTCTTCATTTTCTGTATAGAGGAGAATATCATGGATATAGACTACTACTCCATGATTGATTAGATCTCACAGGATCTTGTTCATCATATTTTGGAATATAGCTGGCGCATTCGCCAATCTGCAGGGCATAACTAGATATTTATAATATCCATATCACGTACGAAATGCTGTTTTCCATTCATTACCAGGTTTGATTCGAATGAGATTGTACCCTGCCTTCAAATCAATTTTGGTGAAAATTCTCAATCCAGCAACCCTGTCTCCAAGTTAGTGCATAAGTGGCAATGGATATCGGTTAATAATCGTCATACAATCTAGACCTCTGTAGTCCACATACAATCGTAAGTCTCTTGAGTATAGCTTTGGAATGAAGAGTATGGGTATATCTGCGGATGACTTGCTAGGACAGATGATTCCTGAATCAAGCATTTCCTTCAGATAGTCTTTAAGAACCGAAAGCTGCTTTTCTGAGAGAGTGTAGATGGGTCCCCACAGAGGTTGTTCCCCATCATTCAAGTCAATGGCATGATTGTAGAATCTATGGGGTGGAAGAGGATTGGCAGTTTCTCCTTTGTTTAATGTTTCAAAGTCTCTGTATTGTGATGGAATTTGCTCTACCCAATCGATCTCAATCTCGTGTGCTGCATTGACATGTATTTACTCAATGACCCCAATCCATTGAAGGTCTATTCCAAACTTCAGAATGGAATTGTCATATTCGATTGAGAACGAAGATACAGCTGCCTTTGTGCAATGTTAATTGCAGTGTTTCGATGTAAACTGGAGCTTATCATTTTTTCCAGTAACTGCACTGAGTGCTCCCTATTTCACGATCCACCAGTAAGGTAACATGATATCGGACAAATCCTCTATTGGACCAATATCGAAGGTTTCTTTGGTATAATACGATTCATACCACAGAGAGACAGGGAAGGTGTACTGCCAACCCGCTTCTTCTACTCTTTCTCTATTGAAGTTTTCGACTATCTTTGGTTCTGTTCGAGTCACTAATGGATCACCATGTGACTCAGTCCACTGCTCTGACATGAGAGGTGTATCACACCCAGTATCTAAGAGAACTCTTACTGGGACGTTCTTCTTATCTCGAAAGCTTGCAAACATGCCTATTGTTGGTCTTGAACTGGTCTTAGTTTCAGGTGGTAATTGTTTGGACATCTTGGGTACAGGCTGAGGTGTACTGGCTGAAGCCTTGCATTTTCGATCTGTTCGGTTGACAACCATATTGAACTGCCTTTCGACACAGCTCCAGCCACAATGGGTTGTGGTTGTGATTGATGCATATGTAAATGAGATTTGAATGAGTATGTTCGATTGGTAATTGTTTTGTTACTTGTCACACTTGGATGCTATATGACCAGCATATTTCGAGTATTGAAATCATCCTCAGACACCCTTTCTTAAACAGCAGAAAAGAAAGTATATTGAGTGTCAAAAAGCTATTATTCCAATGACCGTATTGGTAAGACCACAATAAAAACCCAAAAGAAACACAAATGTCTATACCCATGTGATCCCAGAGAAATATGGATGTCTATACCCATATATAAAAACCGGAGGTGTCTGTACCTCAAAAATGATAGGAATGACCGCAATCCTTTATTCCAATGCAACTATGAATATCTGTTCTCATATATACAAAAGGCAGAGGTGTCAGTACCTCATAGAGTATAGAAACGACTGCAATCCTTAGCCTTCATGCCTATACTGATAGACTCAAAGAAAAGACAAAAGAAACTCGTTTCAATCATCAATTTATATATAGTTGGAATCATGCTCATAGAACACTTGGGAACTAAGGCTGCTGTTGGTTTTGTAATTCCATTAGTCAGACCACTTGGCTTAATCTTTGAAGAAGAAGTTACTACTTACGGAACAGAAGTCTCTGTTTTAGGCATCTTATGCACCTTTCTGTTGGACAAGACATTGATTGGGTTCTTACAGAACACTTATCGATGGTCCTAAGAACCGCAGCGCTTATGCTCTTCACGCTGTATTCTAGTTTCCAACAACAAATCCGGAATGCTTTTAGCGCCACGCCTTTGTCCAAATTGATAAGCTTAGGACCTTTCTTCTCCATTTGAAGTTTCTTGGAGTTTGAACCCTTAATACCATCTTTATCATGCGTTCTCTGATTCTTCATATCTTTGGGTTTGTGATCATTATGACGGTGTATGTTTTTCTCTTGCAGGCGTCTCTCACAAGCGTGGCAGGCTGTATCAAAGCAGCAGTTCGTATTCTGCATTATTGTTAGGTGTAAGCTTCGAAAAGAATAGTCAATCCATAATGTCTTTATTGAGGCTACTGTGCAGAGCTTCCCGCCATGCTATGACTGATAAGCAGACTTAGTAGTTCGGGGCCTCCATCCTTATGATGTAGTCCTGGATATATCCCTTGTACTGCAACTCCTTTCATCTTGTCAGAAGCATTCCTTTTCTTCCTCCATATCGATGATTGGTTCTTCCTGGCGGTGGTAGTAGGTACGGTCATCTCCAGCGCTGGAATCAGAGGAGCTAGAGCTGCTTGAGTTGGAGTTAGAAATTTCGGAGCCACCTGGATGTGGGTCTCCTCCAACGCCTCCTGTGCTGTCTCCATTGCCTTTGGAAGTAGGAGTCATAGCATCGCCGATCCAGATTCCTCGTCCTACCTGACGATATACCCAATGCGGAACTCTTCAGCATCTGGTTTTGTGTCTTCTTCCTTTGGTCCGATAACTGACCTAGCCAGGGAACATGCCGATTGTTATATCCATTCATTCGAGAGCTTGGTTGGCAGAGCTTAGGTGAACATTTTGAAACTTCCTTTCAAAGTCATTGTTTGTCTTTCATACTGCAGCCTTTCTTTCCCTCTTATTGAGTAAATCGGAGAGGGCGTTCCAAGCCTTTCCTGACAGCAGGATATGCTCAGCGAGAGCCGCTCATAGGCCTTGGTAGGCTTTGGTGGACTAGGATTTGGTAGACTGGGCTTTCATCACAGCAAGTACTGATTGGATGTTAGCCGCAGAGACATTGTGATTGGATAATAATATCAGAATGGTTTTCAAACTGTACCCTTGCCATCATTTCCACTTTCAGGCAACTAGCATCGTATATCTCGTTCTGCCTTGCGACTAGGCCTTTGTAGGCTTGGATCAACTCAGGTAGTATCGTTTGGATTTCGAAATTTATTTCCCTTTCTTTATCGCAAGATATAATTGACACATTCTCTCTTCTAACCCCCATGTAGGCTTCTACCATATGGGTGTCAGATCCGTTTCCAATCACTATAACATTACCAAACAATGCCTGGCTAGAGATATGGCTGAGTGACGAATTCGAAACCGAGCCTTAGCCTTGCACTGAAGCTGTTTTAATGGCTCGTAGTCTGGAGCATAATTCCTATTCCTCAATGTCAAAGGCTGTGAGGTCCCTGGTGACAATTCGGAATTTTCGAACAGCAAAGACTTGTGCTGACTCTCCTTCTTGTCTAATGGGTTGCGCAGTTTTCTTGAGCTCAATAAAATCACGGCTGCTTTTATAGTAGAGATAGTCTTCATTTCTCTATCTGAATATGTTATCAGATATCTCGGAACTGGACCTAATTTCACAGTTTGAGATAGAATCTTCGGGGTGTATGGTGTCTTCTTGAATGGATGGGATAACCGACAGGTTTGTATCTGCATGAGAATAGAGGATCGGAATGTATTGTGCTTTGTGGTAGAGGTATGCCCGGGATGACTCTTCTTGTTCCTGGTCTGCGAAGTAGGTGTCAAGGTCTTCATGGGTGTCGAAGAAGGTGTCTTAAAAAGTGTTCAAGGTAATTCGAATGAAAACAAAGAGGGTACCGATTCCAATCATAACGGAAAGAAGTCCGCAGACATAGAACAGCATCAAAACCACTTGATGTGAATTGCAGTGGGTAGAAGGAATACCTTCCTCAGAAGCATATCTTTGCTAACAATATAATGTAACACTGGGAGTGTCACTGCAGGTTTATCCGGTCGAAAAGTATCCTGTTCTTAATTCGGGACTGCTTCAAAGGTAGGTCAGGAGTGTCACTCGAGATGTGGAAATCACTAAAAGATTCTGAATGAAATGAATAGGCTTTCTTCAATGCGTATATTGTTAAGGCTTGTTCTCCTCGCTGAGATGGTTGATGCCTTTCTACCCTCGAAGAACCCAATGTCTTTATACCTTCATCTTTGCTTCCAACAAATACTTCTATCTAGGCTGTTGTCTAGAGCTCCAGCACCGTAACCGCCTTCGGACCTCCTTCGAACCAATGCCCATTCCTTTGCCACTACCGCGGTCTCTATCTCTCGATCCTCTATCAGCTTTATTGTCATTACATTATATTCAGACCATCGGTATTCTGAATGACAACAAGTTCGCGGGCTTGTGCTGCCGGACCAGTGGTATCCTTTGAATCTGATGACCTCCAGATGAATAGGCCTCTTTCGATAGAGAGCAGCTTCATTGTTCAGAGTCGGTATATATTCTTAGGTTGTCGGCTTCAGGCTGACGCCATTCAGTTGCTTGCCAGCTGTTCGTTTGCTATCGGCAAGCATCAGCTTCGGGGCCGATGCCATTCAGCTGTTTGTTGGCTGTCCATTTGTTATTGGTGATTTGGAGCAGAAGCGACCGCGGCCATTAACTAGCCATCGATGCTTAGTGATGGTGTGCGTGTTTGTTTCCTAGCCATCCGAAGAGATTGGTTCGGGTATCCGAGACAAGTAATCGCCAATGACATCTAATCAGGGAAATCATGGGTGATTGTACGTGACCCAGATGCAAACTTGCTATATGTAACACAAAGTAACTATCTGCACCTGCGGCATAGAGGAATTTGATACCATGTTTGATTGGATCGAGGAACGTGATTTCATCGTTTGTTCACTGTGGACCCTCGGCATCGAAGTTCTTGTACCCTGGTATCTAGCCAGATATCAATGTGCTGGAATCCAAACAGCTGTGGTTGTTGCGACATCCCCTGTTCCAACAATTGCTGGATTTGTGGGCCGGACAACAAGTGAGAATACATCTGTGATCAGTGTGTAGAGAAAGAACATTTATTAGGATTTGAAATCAACAATTACTTTCATCAATTGCCTTTCAAAGACGCAAGTAGCCATGTCACACAGCAGCTCAAGCCAAGGGTCTCGCTATATCAAGATTGGCAGAGTGGATCAAGAGATAATAGCATGCATGATATTGGTTAATTTCACAATGCTGAATCAACCAAATACCCTGACAGCACCCAACGGAATGAAGGACTATATAGCAGGCATTGCAAGAGCACCAGCATCTCAAATCGAGAATTAAATGGAGTGATTAAATAAACAAATTGTCACCCAAGCAGCAAACATTAAAACAGCTCAAGGACAAATCACCAAGTTAATAAAAGAAGGGAAAGACCTTGAACAAAACAAGGCAAACACAGACAAGGAATTGGCACTAACACAACGAAGAATCAGGGACTTAAAAGCAAGAGTGCCTGCCTGTACACATGGAAATTAACAGACCAAAGTCACCGAATTGGATCAATGACTAGCAAACAGAACGCTGACAGATACGGAGATAATAAGACATAATCTCGCAGATAACCAAGAGCGATTGAAATTGACAGAAGAAGAAAGAAACAAACATCAGGATCAGGTCAAAGGAGTACTTGTACTCACGCGGAATGGTGGTAATAGTAGTGGAAATACGGGACATAAAGGCAGCAAAATTCTCTGATTCTCGGAAACAGATAGAAGAGCACTCCAAGGATGGATGGCACAGTTAGCAAAGAATATTGCAAATCAACCAACACGATTTATCGATGAGCAGTCCAAGATGTGACATACAGCAAATCGGCTAGAAGGCGTGGCATTAAATCAGATCTAGCCATACATAAGGAGAATGGCAGGTAATTTCGACCTCCCATCGTTGGAAAAACTGTTGGATCTATTACTGCTAGCCTTCAGAGATCAAGAAATACAAGCCACCACCAATCGAGAACTCCTTAAGCTTCGACAAAAAAACCAAGCATTCCTTCAGTATTTGTCAGAATTTCAATGATGGGTGCCAAATTTCGACTGGAACAAAGCAGCACAAGTAAACGTGCTAAGGCAAGGCTTATCAAAAGAATTGAATGTTTCACCACAACATTCTGACATTCCGGAAGACCTTACAGAGTTTGTCAAAATGTATTCAATGAGAGATTTTCAAATCCGCACCCAAGCAGCTGAAAGAAAGTCAGGAAGATGAACAGCAGGGTCAAAGAAACATGAAACTCCAAGAAATGCCACACCTGCCCCAGAAACAGCACCAGCAGGCACTATAGCAAACTATCATGGTCCAGCTGCAATAAATCTCTTGGCAGTCAAAGGGAGGAAAATTACTCCGGAAGAATGCAAGCAGCGAAGAGAAGGAGGACTTTATTTATACTGCAGCGACAGCAGGCACTTCGCGGCATCATGCCCGAGAAAATGGAAAGCAGTATCAGGACAGGTGGAAATAACTCCTTGCATGAAAGCAGGACATGAAATGGACGCAGATTCGGGAAAGGAAGTCGAGTTGGGAAAAAGTTTAGGCCAGTGCAATAACAATGGCCATTGCGCGGGGTACAAATCTTCTTTGTCTACAGTTGTCAAATCTCGTTTTGGAATTGCAGAGTTTTGAATTCCAAGCACTGAAATGAAAAAATCTTCGGTGAAAAGCAAGCATCTCATTATGTGATGTTCGCTGAATGTTGGTGAAAAATAATCAATACACGCACTTTGACTGACTGCGGAGCCACCGGGATAGCATTTGTGGACAAAAATTTCGTTCGCCGTCATCAGTTAGAAGAGAAGGAATTATGAGAGTCAAGAGAGTTAGACATTATCGATGGAAGACCCATCGAATCAGGAACCATTACAACCATGGTCCAGTTAAATATAGAAATACGATCACATCCGGACCAACTACCAGCATCCATAACGAAATTAGGGCATTATTCAATCGTACTAGGATTTGCCATAGTTACAACTTCACGATGTAAGGGTTAAATTCGAAGCGTGAAGGATCGGCCTCGAAAGCAGCTACTGTCAACAGCATTGCCAGCATCATTCGAGTGTATGGGTATAGGGCAATCACATTTAACCAGCAGCAGCAGATCTGGAAAGGCCGAAATTAGATATCTGCACAGTAGTGGCATCACCCTTCATAAGGAGAATATGAAAGGAGAAAATCAAGGTCTATGCTGTCATATTGTACAAAATCAATAAAGCCTTGGAAATAAAGAACCTACAAGACAAACCTCTCAAAGAAGTCATTCCCAGGGAATACCACGTGTTTCTACTGCTATTCAGCAAAGTAATCGCAGAAACATTACCTCTGCATCGACCTTGCGATCACAAAATTGAACTGCAGGAAGAATTCACACCTGTATTTGGACCTATCTACAGTCTCTTACAAGAAGAATTGAATGTACTAAAAGAATGGATAGGGAAGAACTTGTTTAGGGGATTCATTCGATCATTGTCATCAACCTGTGGAGCGCTGGTACTCTTCGCTCCAAAACCACGAGGAGGCCTGTGACTCTGTGTTGACTACCAAGGCTTGAACAAAGGAACAATAAAAAATCGGTATCCCCTGCCATTGATCTAAGAAACCTTGCTAAGACTCTCCAAAGCCTGTTACTACCCCAAATTAGACATCCACGACATGTATATTATGATTAGAATCGTGGAAGGAGACGAATGGACAACAGCTTTCAGAACTTGATACGGACTGTTGAAATCCTTAGTTATGCCATTTTGACTTACCAATGGGCAAGCATTGTTTCAAGAATTCATCAATGATACACTGCACCCCTTTCTGGACATATTCTGTATGGCTTTTTTGGACGTCATCTTCATTTATAGCGATGATCAAAAGGAACATAAAGAGCACGTCTGAGCGGTAATAACATCACTCAAGAAAGCCGGTCTCTACCTAAAGGCAGAAAAGTGCAACTTACATAAGGAAGAAGTCAAATACCTAGGATTAATTGTGAGAGTAAACAGAATCAGAATGGACCCAGAGAAAGTCCAAGCAGTCAAAAACTGGGAAGCACCAGGGAAACTCAAGGAAGTCCAAGCCTTTTTATGCTTTGCTAATTTTTACCAACAGCTCATATGGAATTATAGCAAGGTAGTGCAACCACTAACAAAACTTACAACAAAGCTAGTATCTTTCTTCTGGGAACCAGATCAAAAAATGGCATTGGCAGAACTCAAAAGGGCATTTCCGATAGCCTCAATGCTAGCCTATATGGATTATGAAAAGGAGATAGTTCTCGAAACCAATGCCTCAAGTTATCTATCCGCAGGAATCCTCTCTCAGTATGTGTGACAGCGGGAGCGTCACCCCAGGTTTACCGGTCAAAGTAGTAGCCATACTCGGTTCGGGACTTGCTTCCATTGCGGCGGTTCATGAACTTCGCTCAGGATGTACAAATAACTAAAAGATTCACAACGAAAAGAATGGCTTTCCAAATGGGTATATTGTTAAGGCTTGTTCTCCTTGCTGAGAAAGTGATCGATGATCCGATGCCTTTCTACCCTTGAAGAAACCGAAGGTCTTTATACCTTCATCTTCGCTCTTAACTGCTAATTACACTCTTTAATCTAGAACTCCCATACCTCAACAACTTTCGAACCAGTGCAACTACTTTTGCAACTACCGCCGGTCATTCGAGCCAATGCCCGTAACTTCACAAGTACTGCAGAACACTATCTCCCGGGCCCACCATATCTTCACCGTTAAGAGATTATACTCGGACCACTGGTATCCTTTATGGCATTAACTCTGCGGTTCCTGCCTTCCAGACTGGTGGTATCCATTCGATCTAATTAACCTCCAGACGAATAGGCTGCGTTCGATAGAGTAGCTTCGTTGAATGGCGTGGCGCATGCTTTTAGCTTTCGTTGGGTAGAGAGTAGCTTTCTCTAGCTTTCGTTGGGTAGAGAGTAGCTTTCTCTAGCTTTCGTTGCGTAGAGATTGGCTTTCTCTAGCTTCGTTGTTCGAAGCAGTGCGTTCTCTAGGTTTTGTTGCGTAGAGAATTTCGGAGCGATGTATACTCTAGCTTTCGTTGCATAGAGAGTTTCGGAGCGACTCTATCCTTGCTTCGCTCTGGCCACAGCGGTGCACTCTAGATTTGTTCACCAGAAGAAACTTCGCCGGTTGAGAAGTGTCGCCGGTCGAGAAGCGTCGCTGGTCGAGAAGCATCGCTGGTCGAGAAGCGTCGCCGGTCGAGAAGCATCACTGCTCGAGAAGCTTCGTCGTTCGAGAACTTCGCAGTTCGAGAAGCTTTGCTCCGGCCTCCGGGACTAGTGACAGCCAATGCCGTCGCGAGTGATCGTGTGTGTCCCCGCTCTGAGGGTAACATGTTAGGTATAACAGTATGACAATCAAGGAGTGCTACACCCAGTGGTCTTTTCCTCCAAGAAACATTCACCCGCCGAAGATAATTATGATATTTACGATCAGGAATTGAGGATGATAGTCAAAAGCCTACAACAATCGAGACCCAAGTGCAAAGGTTCAGCACGTCCAATCAAGATTCTCACAGATCATATAACCCTGGAATACTTCATGAGGTGGAAACTGTTAAATCGAAGGCACACAAGATGGTTCAAATTTCTCTCCCGTTTCAAGTTCAAAATTGTTCATCGCCCAGGCAAGCAAAAACGAAAGTCCGATGGGCTCCCAAGAATGCCACGAGACATTCTTCCGAAGGGGGGGGCAGAACAAACCCAACAAATCGTACCAAAAATGGAAAACCTTAACGAGAAACTATGCAAAGACCTAATTGTAGCCTTCGCAGAAACAGTTAATTTTGATAACAATTCTGTAAGTTCCAAAGAGCTATAGAATTGGGTGAGAAACATATGTCAGCAGTACCCATACAACAGCTCCAAAAAACGATGCAAAAATAATCAGCCACTAGGAAGTTTCGAATCACAGCAAGCTCAACCAACAAATGATGAAAAACTCAAATGGATCCAGGAGTGCTACAATTCACCCATCGCAGGACATCCAGGACAAGCAAAGACATACGATTTACTAAGCAGAAGCCACTCTTGGGGCCAGATGGGAAAGGACGTGGACCATTACATACGAAATTGCCACATATGCCAGTGGAGTACGGCAATCCACGGAAAGACCGATAGACTAATATGACCACGGGAGCTACCAGAGCAACTATGGAAGTACTTGGGCATAGATTTTGTAGTTGGGCTGCCAGAAAGCGAAGCATTCAATGCAATATGGATAGTGGTCAATCACCTAACAAAAATACGTTATCTGGTACATTGCACAGACAGCGTGGATGGAAAGAAACTGGGCGAAATATACATTTGGTAAGTATTCTGACTGCACTGACTGCCCAAAACGATAGTATTGGATCGAGGGCCACAATTCGCTTCAGAATTCTGGCAACACGTCTGCAAAAGATTTGGAATTGAACAAAGACTGTCAACCGCATTCCACCCTCAGACTGATAGCCAAACTCAGAGAGTCAACACAGTAATCGAACAGTATCTTCAAGATTTCATCAATTATCAGCAAAATGACTGGGTTCGGTGGCTATCCATGGCAGAGTTTGCAGCCAATAATCATACCTCCGAAACCATGAAATACTCCGCATTTTTTGCCAATTACAAATTCCATCCAACAATGACCATTGGCCAACATCCGCTCAAAAAATCCAAAAATCTGCGAAGTCAACGTACAGCAGATGGCCCAACGACTGGAACAACTTTTTTGTATACTGCGAGCAGAAATGATAATAGTCCAAGCTGTACAGTCCAAACAGGCCAACAAATCACGAAGAGTTCGAACGAAGTTACAGATAGAAGACAAAGTATGGATGGATTCCAGAAACCTATCGACAGCCCAACTCAGTAAGAAACTGGACTGAAATTATATTGGACTATATGAAATCACGGAGGTCGTCAGTATATGGACCTATGGAATGAAACTACCAAATGAACTACCCATTCACGATGTTCAACCGATATCCAGACTAGAGCAGGCTGCCCAGGATCCCCTCCCAAATCAAAAGCAAAAATCACCACCACCAGTAATAGTGGACGGAGAAGAGGAGTACAAAGTTGAGCAGATACACGATTCCAGACTGTTCCGGAGGCAGCTGCAGTAGTTGGTGAAATGGAGGGGCAATGACGAGTGCAGCTGGAAGCCCGCGACCAATGTAGATAGACATAGGGCTATCGATGATTTTCACATTGAACAACTTGGCAAGTCTGGATTGTGAACCTCGTGGATACTTGGCATTAGAGAGGGGAAATCGCCTGTAATATTTGTGTTGAATGACGATTGATGGTGGAGTGATGCTCGGTGAATAATATACAAGATCAAGCACAACGAGAATGAAATCAGGTTGTGAATGGAGGCTATGTTACGGGGGTACTCGTGCGTGTATAGATGCAGATCAATATCGTTGAACTCAGTGTTGATACAATGTGATTTTGATGAATAAAACGAAATTGAAGATGTGTACTTCGAAGGTGATTCGTTGTAGTTGTTGTGGGGTATGGAGATATACCGGCATGCGCAGGGTACAGCCGCTGCCTTAAACGTTGTAGGAGACTTGTAGGTCATCCTCAGAAGACTCGTCGTAGGTTACTTGCGAGAGATACTCGCCTGTTTCGCAAAAGTGGAAATAAGCGTCCACACGATTGTTGAATCATAAAAACTCAAACCGGAAGTCGAGGTGTGCTTCGGTTTAACAATACTGATGTAAATAGGATGTGTTGTAGATAATGATGTCTTCACGTGCATATTGGGACATAGATAAAAATAATATTGTTAAGATAAAAACTTAATAATATTTCAGGTGGTTTTCCGCTGTTGTTGTTCTGACTGTGGATTGATGCTAGAGCTTGATTGTTGTTATAAACCATGGGATTATGTGGTCTTTATATATGTGAGTATTTCCGCGTGAGAGGTATATCAGTAAGGCATGACGGTACTTCTCTAATATTGGGATATGTGTGTGTAGTACTATCTCGATAACACTTAATCCACCGAGGTGGGTGTTCGCACAACCACCAATCGTTGCCACAGAGCCGATCTCGGTAGTTGATTGCGGAGAGTTTCCGTTTGATAATGTGTAATGGCATAAGCTCTTCACCAGGCATCCCAAACGTTATCCCGCATCTGTAATGATGTTGCTGACACACGTATCAGACCATTACTTCATATTAGATATCTTTCTTCTGCATGAGTAGAATAGTGATCAAAGATTTAATGAACTTCCCACCCATACTTTGCCACGTACCTAGTGTCATCGCGTCTGACCTGTATTCCACGAAGGGTAGTGCGCTCTCTCAGTTATTGTTTTTGCAAACAAGACAGAGCTGGGTTAAACAGTCCAGATCCGAACACTTATCTTTTAGGTAGAATCAACTACCGGGACGCAGTTAGCTTATCTCTGTTGATTACTTGTCTCGGGTGATAGCAAAGTCCCTCATACGAAGATAATATCGTCCGTCCAACAATCCTCGGGGAACTGCATGCAGCTCCGAGTATAGTTTTATTCCAGTATTAGTTTGATATTGAGTAACACTGGTCTGATTGATAACGTACAGCTAATTCAAAAGTCCCTGCAAGGCAGTTATGTATACTTCGGCAGTATAGTTTTGTGTATCCCATGCCTCGGCCAGCACCAAAGCATAGTTCCCTTAGTTACTGTCAGATCGAGTGTGCGTATTGTCTCCACATGGGTTAGCTAGCCCATTTTGTTAAGACACGGTATTGGAGCTTGGAATATTACGGGAATTTCACCCGGCTATGTTGGGCCTTTCGCTTACTTATCGGTAGACATCCTCAGGGGTGTATCCTCAGCCACCTGACGTAAGTCGTCACATGGTGAGCCTGGGAGATATAGTTTGATGTACCTCACACACATGATAAGGGAAAACCCCTAACATTACCCCCGTCTCAAGTTCTGGTGACCTCAACAGAGTACTCCAACGTAAGACGTGATCGTTGCAATAGATACTACTCTGACAGCATATATTATAGATATAGCTTATCTTTTTTGGTATATAAAAAATTGAAATTGAAATAAAAGTGACCTCCGCTTAAAACAATGCGGTCTGAGTTTAACATAGGAAATTTTTATTTCCTCCTTTTCCATACTTTATTTTCTGACTTTTTCAATCTCTTGTCTTTTTCGATCTCAGGATGTTTTTCGTAATAGTTGTATATCAATTTGGGTGCTACCTCTTGAAGATGCTCGTAGGATTCCCATGTGTTTTCGTTGTGTGTATAGTTTTCCCATTTGGTGAGGAAGACGTGCTTTCTATGATCATTATCAGTGGGTCTGCTTGCGATTATGGCTTCTGAAAGCCATCCCTCATCATCTGCCTCAACTGGATGTATAACTCTTTCCTTGACATCTCCTTGGTATGGTTCCAGTAGGGATACGTGAAATGCAGGATGTATTTTCCAGGTGTCTGGTAACTTCAGGTGACACCATCTTGTATTACTTCCGACTTTGATGATTAGAAAAGGTCCATAGAGCTTGTCTTCAAGTTTTCGACACTGCGTTTTCGTGCAAATATTTCTTCCATCCAACATTACCCAATCGTCAACTTTGTATTGTGGAGCTGGCTTTCTTTTTCTATCATAGTATTCTCTCATTTTCTTTCCTGATTTTTCCAATTGACTTTCTAAGTTTTGGTAAACATCTATTATATAATGAACGTATAATTCCGAAGCAGGATTGTTCAATGGAACTTCCGTTGGCCAGTTGGTGCGTGGTTCATAGCCATAGTTGGTGTAGAATGGTGTTATTTTGGTAGTCGCATGCTTTAAATTGTTGTATGCGTATTCCGCCATTGCTAACATTTCAGACCAATTGTGCTGTTCGTAGTTGCAGTAGGTTCGTAGGAAGTGTTCAATGGTTAGGTTCACACGTTATGTTTGTCCGTCCTTTTGTGGGTGAAACGCTGTCGACATGGATTGTTTGATTGCTAGGAACTGATATAAGTCTGTGATGAAATGTGCAGTAAATACTCCGTCTCTGTCTGATACCATGTCTAATGGTAGTCCATGGTATTTCCAGACATTATCCTGGAATAATCTAGCCACTATTGCTGATTCTCTTTTGGCCATTGGTATAAAATGTGCCATCTTCGTAAACCTGTCAACTACTACCATTATGTGTTTGTTGCTGTTGGACTCTGGTAAGTCAGTGATGAAGTCCACCGATATGTATGTCCATGGTGTTGATGTTAGTTCAAGTGGGTATAGTAAACCGTGTTTAGCGTGTCGTAGGCTTTTTGTTCTTTGGCATGAGTCACAGTTGTTGCAGTACACTCTGATGTCGTCTTCCAACTTGGACCAGTAGAAATTTCTGGTGATGAGTTCCATTGTTCTTTCCCTTCCAAATTGTCCTGCTATCCTTGAGTCGTGTTCCTTCCCTAATATTTTTCCCCTAAAACCTGTTGGCGCATAAAGACTTCCTTTCCATACTGACATTCCGTCCTCATCTATTCCTAATCTTTCGTCTGTGTTTTCTTTTCTTTCTATTGCTTTTTGTATTTGTTGATATTCCTTGTCCTTTTCGATTTCTTCTTTCCATAGATGTTGTTTTATAGGGGTTAATTTATTTATCGAAAAACCTGCCAATACTATTTCTTCGCTATCCTCGAGGTCCAATGGTCCTATCGTCATCCAGTATTTGGGTCCTAGCAGAGGTTTGTTATTTGTTGAAACGATACCCTCCTCTCTAGCGATGAACTCCGGACATCGTGATGGGGCGTCCGCTTTTCCATTTTGTGAGCCTTTTCTATAGACTATTTTGAAGGTATATTCTTGTAGTGTCTCAGCCCATCTGGCTTGTCATCTGTTTAATTGATTTGTTTCTTTAAAATATTGAAGGTTCATATGATCGGAATATATTATTGTTGTATGAATTGCTCCTGGCAGATAGCATCGCCATTGTTTCATTGCATAGATGATGGCTAATATTTCTTTGTCATAGATTTGATAGTTGAGTTCCGCTGGCAAAAACTTTTTGGATATAAAGGCTACTGGGTATAGCTTGCTGTCCTCGAATTATTGAGAAAGAACTGCGTCCAGTGTGTAATCTGACACATCGGTTTCTATTATTGCGGGTCTATCTTCTTCATAATGTCTCAGGATGGGGGTGTTTTCCTGAGAAAACAGTATAGATATCTTGTAGTATGCTGCTTTTTGAGCTTCTTCAAAGATAAAATTTTTGCCGTCTCCTTTTAACTTGTCTGTAATAGGGGCAACTATTCCTGCATATCCTTTGATAAATCTTCTGTAGAAACTCCAGAGTCCTAACAGGATCTGTACTTCTTTTTGTGTTTTCGGCATTGGCCAACTGGTTACTGCTGTACTCCTGCTTGGTGCCATTTTTAAATATTTTCCGCTAACGATGAAACCAAGGAATTCGACTTCCTGCTGATCGAATTCACATTTGTCAATTTCGACTACTAGTTCGTTGTGCTGAAGTTTTTGCAGTATTTTTCCGACATATTCGTGATGTTCTTCCTTGGTTGCTTTTGTAGCCATCATGACATCGTCAATATAGCTGACTGTGACATTGTCATCTTTTTTGAGCAATGATTGTAGGATACCGTTCATCCATCACTGAAACGTCAGTGGTGCATTTGTTAATCCAAATGGCATTACCGTATATTCGTAAGAACCGAACTTTGTTCTGAAGGCTGTTTTCCATTCGTGTCCTTTTGCCATTTGAATCAAATGATATCCTGACTTCATATCAAGCTTGGTTATATATGTAGCTCCTTTCATTCTATTTTGTAGTTCGTCCATTGATGGTAAGGCTGTTTTGTCTTTGATTGTCAAATCATTGAGACGTTGGTAGTCCACACAAAGACGTAGACCACAGCCATTAGGTTTTGGTACGAATAGAATTGGGCTACCTGCTTGACCTTGAGATGGTTGTATTTTTCCTTCTTGAATCATTTTCTGAATGTATTCTCGGAGTAGTCTTTCTTCTTCCCTAGATAGTTGATAAAGGGGTTCCACTTTAACTTGGTTGTCCGTCGTTTTTAGGTTTATTTCGTGATCGTGGGGTCCATGCTTAGGTAGTTTTTCAGATTCATGTGGATCGAATAAGTGTAATCATTTATGATATTGGGGTGACAGTTTTTTGGCTAGTTGTTTCGTTGCGCCAACTATGACAGATTAGAAAACGATTGCGTCGTTTCGAAATACCACTTTGCCATCGTAGGTGATTTTCCATTCTGGATGTTGTTTTCCATGTCCATAACATTCATCGCCGCACTCCGTAAAATGAAGGTGACCATAGGATGTTCCTTGTGCTTTAGGTTGTTCCAAATACCATGCTGGTATTAAAACGTCGTAACTTTCTTGCATTTTGACAACTTCAAAAGTTTCGAGTGATCGATGGTTTCCGAATGCTAGTCCTAGTGGAATAGTGTATAATCCTGGCAGACTTACCTTATTTCCTCAGAATCTTTTCCTCTAATTGCATTTTTTCTTCGTACCACCAGTATCTTAAATACTTTCACAGTTTCCAGTGATATTGTAAAGAATGTGGACCCTATGTCCAACATTACACAAACAGGAAATTGCTTACTTATTCCTGTTCCGTCATCGTAATCTAAAAAAAATTATAGATTGGTCTTTTGCCGATTCTTATTTGTGGTATCTTATGTATCTTCTTAATTTCGTAAAAGACGAAGTCGTTGCTTTTGTTCTGTCGCTTGCTTGAGGTATTTTCCTCCATAGGGGGTTGGTTGTGTTCGGTAGCCATCCTCTCGTCAATGGCTGGGCCGTAATAGGTCCTTGTTAGTGTATAAGAGTTCTTGTATACTTACAATTTTTCTGAATCACGCAACGACCGGCCTGTGATTTCGTCCCTTCCGGACTCCTCAAGGTTGCGACTCATAACGATATAGAGGCTTTCCCCCGCCTAATCGCCAAATTACTTCGCTTAGTCGTTTTCTTAATCCGAAGAACTTTCTTGTTGATTCCATCAATTTTCTGCTATATCTTCACTGCTCTCGTCAGTTGGTAACTCTCCGTCTGAAGTTTGTAATTGTGTCTCTGTTTCCTTATTGCTTTCAATTTCGTATTTGTCAATTGGGTCGTCTTTCAATTGGTCAAATGCTCCTACTTTCAACTTCTGGTAGGTCTTCGGTTTCACAACGTCTGCCATTTCGTTCGTGACCTTGATGCTCTGAAAGCACTTCATCGTTCCATGGGCTCTTTTCCGATCCGAAGGCCAAGCATATCTTAAACATTCTTTTGCTGTCCTTCTTCTGTTGACATCTGCTTCGGGGATTTCTTCTATCATCTGTATATAGGTTTTTCCTTCAGAATTTTTAAAATTTCACGGTGTCTTGCCTTGAGTCTTATTTGTTTTGCCCTGCATCCCATTTTTCCCATATCTTGGTTGTCTGAACGCTTGCCTTTTCTGAATTGACCCTGATTCGGAAACTTGTCCTGCTGATTTTGACGATCGTTTCATAATTCCAAAATTCTTTTCTGTGGCTTGCCAGACTTTGACATTCTTTCCAACATTTATGATGAGTTCTCTGAGTTCTTTGTCGGTTTTGGTTGCAGGATTTACTGTTGATAATTGTTTGAAAATTTGTGGTGATAGCCCTTTCATTAACATTGTTCAGTAGGCTATTCCTGAAATCCCTGCTGTAACGTTTAAGGTGTCGAACTCCATCATCATGTCTTGAATGTTTCCTTCATATCGTACTTCCATAATTGCTTTGTATGCTGTTTCTTGTTGTAATTCATTATGAAATCGGGCGAATATTGCTGCTCTGTAGGCTGACCAGCTTCATTCGTGTTTTCCTTCACTGGCTTCTGTATCCCACTGCATGTGCCATGCCAGTGTATGTTTGACCATCCGACCCTGGCAGTACTGCAGCTTGATTTCTGGTCGGGTGAACAGGTGTGGTTGATCTGTAATGTATGTTTCCATGCACATCCACCAGACGTCGAAGTCCTCCTTACTTGATCCTGAAAACTTAGGAGGGTCTGGCAACTTGATCTTAGAGTCCTTCAATCTGCTTGTAAGTGCTCGGGTTCTAGACCTCGACCTTCGTCTTCTTCAGCCTGAGTGGCTTGGAGGTTCTGATGATGGTGGATCCCCTCCGGTGCCCCGTGGTGGTGGTGGTGGATCTTCGCTATTGCTTCTTGGGACTGACCTACCTCGATTTCCACTTGGTCCTGGCTCTGGGTCTGGTTCACCTGTGTCCGTTCCTGATCCTCTTCTGAGGCCTGTAATGGGAGCAACATCTGAGTCCGTGATTGGGGAAACACTCCTGTTTCTTTCTTGCGTTCTCATCTGCCATTGTTGTACTCTTTGGATTCTCCCTCTCCTTTCTGGTGTTGTAGCCGATACCTTAGCCTCTGCTATGGCATCTGTTAGGTCAGTGGTTTGATCTGTAATTTCGTTTATTCATCTGATTATAGTTTGCAGATCCTCCTCATTGGGTGCTTCTTCCCTCACAAATCTTTCCAACGTATTCCACTGTTTTTGCAAGGTATTATGTGAGACTGTCAACGCTGCGTGTTTTAGCCTTAGTTGAATTGGCTCTGTCTCGCAGGTCTCGACTCTATCTTTGAGTCTCTTGAACTCCTGCGTTGCTCCTGCTATAATTTGTTGAATCTGATCCTGGATGGAGTCAATTCCCATTCTCACCTCTTGAAGCACAAAATCAAGTGCCTGTATCTGTTGATCGTGTCCTTCCAGTACTTGAACTCCCAGCATCCTGTTGGTTTCGACTTGCTGGACGAAGATTTCTCACACCTGTCGTACATCGTCAAATTCGACTTCGATTACCTCTTTCCCGCGGTTGCAGCATTCGATTAGGTTCCGCACTTCTTGATCCAGACACGATACTCGTGCTTGGACGCTGCCTATCATCTCGGTATCTTCGTCCTGGGTGATCTCTTAATACTGCTGACATGTCTTCTCGTAGTGGTCCTGTATTCTCTGGGCCCAATCTGATAAGGGCTTGGATGCTGATGGGGTCTGTTTGGTCACTGCGGTGGACACAGGTGCCAATCGTCCCTCTCCGAAGGTCAGTCAGCACCTGGGAGTCACCATTATGAAATTGTCAAGATGGAAACATATATGATCCCGAAAGTTTTGCTCTATTTAGTGCTGTGATCGCCAGTTGTTGAATATGACAGCAACTCTTACACTTGTTGTTGCAATATCTTGGACAGTGTTCTGGACAACAGTTCAGGGTGTAACTTCCATTGCTGTCAGTGATGTTGGCGGCACAGCAGGCTTTGATTTCGCACAGTCCACAGTTCATGAATTTCCTAATTTCGGATAACGTCCGAAATATTATACTGTTATGGGGGTACTCCTGCGTGTGTAGATGCAGATCGATATCGTTGAACTCGGTGTCGATGAAATCGGATTTGGATGAATATGACGAATTTAAAGATGTGAACTTCGAACGTGATTCATCGTAGTCGTTGTGGGGTAGGGAGATATACCGGCATGTGCAGGGTACAGCCGCTACCATAAAAGTCGTAGGAGTCTTGTAGGTAATCCTCAAAAGACTTGTCGTAGGTTCCATGCGAGGGATACTCGTCTGTTTCGCAAAAGTGGAAATAAGCGTCTACAAAATTGTTGTATCTTAAAAACTCAATCCGGAAGTTGAGGTGTGCTTCGGTTTAACAATACTGATGTAAATAGGCAGCATTGTAGATAATGATGTCTTCACATGCGTATTGGGACATAGATAAAATAATATTCTTAATGTAAAAACTTAATAATATTTCAGGTGGTTTTCCGCTGTTGTTGTTCTGACTGTCGATTGATGCTGAAGCTTGATCGTTGTTACAAACCGTGGGTTTATGTGGTCGTTATATATGTGAGTATTTCCGCGTCAGAGGTATATCAGTAAGGCGTGACAGTACTTCTCTAATACTGTGATATGTGTGTATAGTACTATCTCGATAACACTTAATCCACCAAGGTGGGTGTTCGCTCAACCACCAATCGTTGCCACAGAGCCAATCTCGGTAGTTAATTGCGGGGAGTTTCCGTTTGACAATGTGTGATGGAGTAAGCTCTTCACCAGGCATCCCAAAGATTGTCCAGCATCTGTAATGACGTTGCTGACACGATATCAGACCATTTCTTCGTATTTGTTATCTTTCTTCTGCATAAGTAAAATAGTTATCAAAGATTTAATGAGCTTCCCACCCATACTTTGCCACGTACCTAGTGTCATCGTGTATTACTCGTATTCCCTGCAGGGTACTGCCATCACTCAGTTATTGTGTTTGCAAACGAGACAGAGCTGGGGTTCGACAGTCTAGATCCGAACACTTATCATTTAGGTAGAATCAACTACCGGGACACAGTTAACTTATCTCTGTTGATTACTTGTTTCGGGTAATAGCAAAGTTCCTGATACTAAGATAATATCGTTCATTCAACCGATCTCGGGGAACTGCATACAGCTCTGAGTATAGTTTTATCCCAGTATTAGTTTGATATTGAGTAACACTGGTCTGATTGATAATGTACAGCTGACTCTAAAGTCCCTGCAAGGCAGTTATGTATGCTTCGGCAGTATGGTTTTGTGTGTCCCATGCCTTGGCCAGCACCAAAGCATAGTTCCCTTAGTTACTGTCAGATCGAGTGTGCGTATTGTCTCCACATGGGTTTGCTAACCCATTTTGTCAAGACACGGTATTGGAGCTTGGGATATTACAGGAATTTCACCTGGCTATGTTGGGCCTTCCACTCACACATTAGTAGACATCCTCAGGGGTGTATCCTCAGCCACCTGACGTAAGTCGTCACATGGTGAGCCTGGGAGACTAAGTCTGATGTACCTCACACGCATGATAAGGGAAAACCCCTAACAGGCTAAAGCTCGATAAGAATGAAATCAGATTTTGAACAGAGGCTAAAGCATGAAAAGAATGAAATCAGGTTTTGAACAGAGGCTCAAGCATGACGAGAATGGAATCAGGTTTCGAGTCAGGGTTTTACGGGAAACGACAGAATCATATGCAAGTGGTGTACAAAGACAGCAGGAGTTCAGATGTATTATGGAACGAGTGAAATTACTGTATATAAACCAGGCACTCGGCAGAGGATAAGTTTGTTTCTTCACTCATTCTGTTATCTATAAAATAATCAATTAGCATCGGCTTCCGCTGCTTTCACACTTGGTGATTCTGGATCGCGTTTCGGCATACTGTCCTTGCCCCCATAGTTACAGGCGATCCCCAGACCTCTTAGCCATCTGGCTTTCTGTTTTTATAACCCTTAGAACTCTGAGCCCTGAACCCTCAACACCCAGCCCTGAATCTTTGATATGTTCTTTAATCTCAATCTCAAGCTTCAGATGCTTCTACATTTATAACTGGCCAAAGCCAGACCACAGCTACCGTATCTTCAATCGCCATGCCATCAAAGGTTGCATGCGGAAATAGTCAATGAAAATGCTTCAAGAAATGAAAAATACTCTTGGCTGCTTTTGCATCTTGTACATCCAAAACTACTGAACCACAGGCCAATAGAATCCACAATACAATTAATTACTTTGTGACTTTGGTACTGGTACCTAGCCCACCAATATCCAACCGTAATAAGAAGCCCTATTGACAGATTTGACAAACTTGGCAGCTCAGGCAATATTAGCCTCCAAGACACTCATAAGTAGAAGATTATTTGCACCAAAGTTTGTCAAGTCATCAAGTTTTTCTGTAATAGAAGGGGTCCAGTGATGGCAGCTGGCTGAGGGCCAAGTAACCACCTACAATATATTTACTTTCCAGAACTTCAAATGCACTCCAGCAATTATCTTACCTTAGAATTATATAACTTCATCACTTATTCTCATATGCAATCATATCTACTCTTACTCTGGAATACAGAGCCATACTGTGCTGTACCTGTTCTTATACTTTCAAACTTGTCTACTTTTATACCTGTAGCTTATTGGCTATACCATTGTCTGCTGGCAGCCACCACTACTTTATCCTCTTCATAAATAACTATATATACTGGACCAGTATCTATACCCCTCCATATAAAAAGCAAGGAACATTGCTAGCTGTATATTAAAACTTTCAACAGACAATAGACAACCAAAGCTTCCATATTATGTAGTTTTGATATGACAATGGCAGAGGCAAATTCAATAACGAACTTTTCCAGATGCTACTTGCTTTTTACAGCACCTCCATTAAGTTCTGCCGACTGAATATATACCTCAAGAATAGAGCCACCAAGAGAATGGACTGAACTGTTGCCAAAAAAGTTAAAGCAATAATGATAAATTTTCAAGTTTCATATAAATTCTGGTGAAAAGCTGTCAATACAGCTGTATACTTACATTAAAGAATACCCAATCAAGGCCTTACAAAAAGAGACAATAGCTACAGCTATAAGGCCCCATATGAAATTCAATTTGAAATACTTTACAGTTGTAAACAGCCACAGTATAATAAACTACCAGAAAACACTACCTGAAAGAAGATATGCTACAAGGAACCATTCCACCACCCCTGACAATTGGAATGCCATATCATCTAATTGATATTCAAATAACAAACTTCTGACAATATAATCAACCCCTATCAAAACCTGACTGCATTATAGTTGAATATATATATGATAGCAACACTATCTGAAGGATTTGAAATCCACAGTTAATGACCATCAGAACTCAATCAGATATAGTATTCAATGAAGAAATAAATATATATATCTTGTACCTACAATCACTCAAAATGAGCAATGCAGTAGTATTTGCAGAGGCTGGATGCTCAGAGATTGCTGAAATTGTAAATATAGATGAAATTGAAATATTTGGTCCACTAAAGAAAGAAATTCACTTTGAAATAATTAACAAAAATGACAATAATGATTTTGGTAGAGCAAATGATAGGATGATTTATGGCCATGCTGGAAAGAGTGCAGTGAATGAAATACTGTATCATGGCCATACCAGAAGTGAATTCAAAGAAACAACTGGCCTTCTACATAATACAAATACTACTGAGCAATCAAATCACTAGAGAAACTACTGTGTATCTGCTGCAGGTATGAATCCAGACCCAAATCTTGTATATAAAGTTCCTGATGTGAATACTGACAAATATACCAATGCTTCACTTGGTAACCACCATAACAATCTCATTTTTTGATATGTTCAATCAAGAGATGAAATAACTACAAATAGAAGCACACAAAAACATATCAAATCTGTGTGACAAACCATCATGGCTAGCACTCCAAATGCCCCAGTATATCTGACTGATAGAGTCACAAAAAGTTCCAGTACAGTACTATCAAATACCTCTATCTCTGAATTGATTTACACTGTACTAGCCTGAACTACCAATAATGATCCACAGTGATATAAAGAGACTATTACTAGCACTAGAAAGAGTGATTAGGAAGATGGGATGATCAATAACACTACTTCTATCAAGTACAACAAAACTTTCCCAATAGTCAAAGATCTACAGAAACTGAAGTACTGCACACCCATTAGCTCTAAATAGATCTTTGAAACAAAATGGAATCCAGATAGCTCTATGAAATATTAAGCCCAATTGGTTATCAAAGGCTATGAATAGGCTGATTACAGTAAATCATACTGCCCCATCAGCTTACTAACGACCTTTAGACTCCAAATGAACCTTGTTGCAAAAAGAAGCAGTTGGACTATAGATTATTTTGACATTGTTACGACCTTTCTAAACCCAAAAATGAATAATACCAATAACTACTGTCAGGGTTTCAAGGGTCGGAGTTCTAGGGGTTATAAAAACCAAACGGAAGGATACAGTGATCGCAGATACTGCGTAACAAACTAGAGACTCGAAATCCGGTATCACAGAAGTGAACAAATGTTGGTGCCGAAGCTATTGATTGTGTTGTAGACTAGAGAACGAGTGAAGAACAAACCAATCCTCCGTGAATCCAGCATCCTTATATACAGTTAACGCGACCGTCGTCACCTTTGCTCACTCGTTCCAAAATACATCCTAACTCCACCCAACTATGTACGCAACCCTTTCAGTCCGCGGCCTACACAATAACCATCACGCCATATTTACAACGCAACTAACGAAACCTGATTCCAACCAACAAAACCTGATTTCCTTCGTATTCCTGTATCTCAATCATCGATCCATATTCCTCCTCCGATCCTCACTCGACACAACCGTGACAGTAGCTCCCCCTTCCACAGGCCGAGTTCCTACAAGGCTATTGATCCGGGTTTGCCAGGTTGTTCTTTGTGGAATACATCGATTGCTTGAAGTCCGTCTACATTGACTGCCGGTTCCCAGCTGTGTTTATCATAGCCTTTCCATTTGACTAGATACTCCAGTTGTCGTCGAAACATCCTCGAGTCGTCGATACGTTCCACATTGTATTCTTCTTCTCCGTCCACAATAACTGCAGGTGGTGCGGATTCGATTTGCCCTGGCAAGGAATCTTCCGATACTTTGATCAAGTGGGAGATTGGTTGTACTGGATGAATGTAAAGATCCTTGGGTAACTGTAACCGGTAGACCCATGAACTGATGACCTCCATAATCTTGTAGAGTCCCAGGCGTTTCCAGTCAAGTTTCTTGCTGGGTCGTTGTGTTGTAATATTCCTGGCGTCCATCCAGACTCAATCCCCAACCTTCATCTGCACTCCCTCCTGTCGATGCTTGTCCGCTTGTTCCGCCTGGATATCTTGCGCTCGAGTCATTTCAGCCTTCATCTGTTGGAAGATATCGTTCATTTTCTGGGAGAGGGTGTTTGCATTTACTTCCCTGATATCGTTTCCATTCTGAATCGGATGTTGACTAAAAGTCATTCTTGGATGAAATCCGTAATTGCCAAAGAATGGTGAGCATCCTGTTGTTTCCGAGGCGTGATTGTTAGATGCGAATTCTGCCATTGGTAGCCACTGTGTCCAGTTGTTCTGTTGATAATTGGCGAAGGCCCTGAGGTACTGTTCCATAATGGCGTTCATTCGTTCTGTTTGTCCATCTGTCTCCAGATGAAACGCGGTTGACAGCCTTCGTTCGACTCCGAGTCTTTCACAAACATGTCTCCAGAACTCTGACGCAAATTGGGGTCCTCTGCCCGATACTATGGTGTCTGGTAAGCCATGTAACTTGAACACCTCTCGTATAAACATCTCGCCCAGCTTCTTGCCATCTGTATCGTCCCGACATGGTACTAAATTTTTCATTTTTGACAACCTATCAACCACTACCCATATGGCGTTGTACCCCTCGCTCTCTGGTAGGCCCACCACGAAATCCATACTCAGATCCTTCCATGGTTGTTGTGGTATTTCCAGTGGTTTGAGCCATCTGTGGATTTTCTGGTGGGTTGCTTTACTGCGTTGACATACATGGCAGTTTCGTATGTATCTGTCCACGTCCTTCCTCATACCTGGCCATTGATGACTTCTTTTGAGGAGTTCGAAGGTTTTTGCTCGTCCTGGATGTCCTGCTGCCGGTATATCGTAATGATCTTTTATCAGTTGAAGTTTCTTTGAAGTTTCTTCGCTGATGATTTCCGTGGCTTTGGCACTCAGTCCTTCGCTGCTGTCATACGAGCAGTCCTTGCACACCCTTTGAATCCAATTCCACAATTCTTCTGAGCTAACTTCATCTGCTTATCGACTGATTACTTCCGCAAACGCTACCACCAATCTCTTCTGTATTCTTCGGTCAAGATTTTCCGTCTTCAGCACGATTTGTTGGGTTTTTTCTGCCCCCCCCTTCGGAGGAATGTCACCTGGCATTCTGGTGAGTGCATCGGGCTTCTGACCCTGTTTTCCTGGATGGTATACGTTCTTGAACTTGAATCTTGATAGGAATTCCGACCATCTTGTTTGCCTTCTATTGAGCAGCTTTGATGTCATGAAGTATTCGAGATTCTTGTGGTGTGTTAGTATTTTGATAGGATGTATTGACCCTTCGCATTCCGGTCTCCATTGTTCCAGACTTTTAATGATGGCTCCCAGCTCTTGATCATAGATTTCGTAATTTTCTTCCGCTGGTGTATGTGTCTTTGAAAAGAATGCCACTGGATGAAGGATTCCCTGATCGTCGTACTGTGATAATACTCCCGCGGATACATAATTTGATGCGTCGGTTTCCAGGACAATTTCCTTTTCGTAGTCGAAGTGTGCTAGGACTGGTGCTGTTGTTAATGCTTCCTTCAATTCGGCAAATGCTCTCTTTTGATCAGGGCCCCAGTGAAAAGGTACCAGTTTCTTTGTAAGTTTGGTTAATGGTTGGACCACCCTGCTATAATTTCTTATAAACCTTCGGTAGAAGTTTGCGAATTCTAAAAACGCTTGAACTTCCTTGAGCTTGCCAGGTGCTTCCCACTCCTTCACCGCTGTTACTTTTTCCGGGTCCATTCTAATCCCGTTTACCCCAACTATCAATCCCAGATACTTCACTTTCTGTTGATAAAACTTGCATTTTTCCGCTTTTAGATACAGACCGGCCTCCTTTAGGGTCATCATTACTGCTCTGACGTGTTCCTTATGTTCCTTTAAATTGTCACTGTAAATAAGGATGTCGTCCAGGAATGCCGTACAGAAGATGTCCAGAAAGGGACGAAGAGTATTGTTGATAAATTCCTGAAAGCTAGCTGGTGCATTGGTGAGTCCAAAGGGCATAACGAGGGATTCAAACAGGCCATAACGAGTCCTAAACGCCATTTTCCATTCGTCTCCTTCTGTTATTCGAATCATGTTGTATGTGTCTCGGACATCCAGTTTGGTATGCCACTTGGCTTTTGACAATCTCAACAAGGTTTCCTGGATTAACGGTAATGGATATCGATTTTTTATTGTTCCTTCGTTGAGTCCTCGGTAGTCCATGCACAGTCGTAAGCCTCCGTTTGGTTTTGGTGCAAACAACACCGGTGCCCCGCATGGTCATGATGACGATCTGATGAATCCCCTTGACAAGTTCTTTTCAATCCACTCTTTTAGGACCTGAAGTTCTTCTCTTGACAGGCTGTATATTGGTTCAAAGGGTGGGGTGAATCCATCTTGGAGTGTGATCTTATGATCGTATGGTCTGTGTGGTGGTAGCCTTTCAGCGATTACTTTATCAAAGAGGGGGAGAAACTCATGATATTCCTTGGGAATTAACTGTTCCAGCGGTTTTTCTTGAAGGTCCTTCACTTCTAGGGCCTTGTTGATTTCATATAAAGTTACCGCGTACACCTTGAGTTTCTCCTTTTTATTCCGTCTCATGAATGGAGCTGCTGCTATGGCACAAATGTCCAGTTTTGATCCATCGGATTCCGTTGTTTCCATATGATTTCCCCACACCCATACGCTCGAATGATGTTGACAGTGCTTCTGGCAGTAATCGCTTTCAAATGCTATTCTTTTCTTTTGGAATTTGACTGTAACATCTTGAAGTTGTAGCCATGGTAATCCCAGTACGATTGGATAGTGTCCAAGTTTCGTAACGAATGCTGGTAACTGTTCCTGATGTCCGCGTACGCCTAAGTTCAGTTTAGCCATAGTGGTGATGGTTCCTGATTCGATGGGTCTTCCATCTATAACTTCTAATTCTCTTGATTCTTTTAATTCTTGTTCTTGTAATTGGTGATGGCAGACGAAATCTTTGTCAATAAATGCTATTCCAGTAGCTTCACAGTCTATCAAAGCGTGGATATCAATGATCTTGTCTTCTACTTTCAGCGAGCATTTCACAATGAGATGTTTGCTTTCCATAGAAGACTCTTTCATTTCTGCGCTTGATATAGAGAACTGCGAAATACCAAAACTAGCATTGACTGACAAAGGAAATTCTTTTCCAGCGCAATTGCCATCCTTATTGCACTCAACTAAACTTTTTCCGATTCCACTTCCTTTCCTTTTCCTGTTGTCAAATCTGCATCTCCTTCATTTGCTGCCTTCTTAAAAGGTGATACTTCCGTCTGTCCTGATGCTGCCTTCAGCTTCCTTGGGCATGATGCTGCGAAATGTCTGCTATCCCTACAGTACATACATAATCCTCCTTCCCTTCGTCTCTTCCTTTCCTCAGGTGTGATCTTCTTTCCTTTCACTGCCGAAAGGTCCATTGGAGCGGGACCGTGATAACCTGAAACTGATCCTGCTGGTGCAGCGTCTGGGGCGGATGTGGTGTTTGTCGTTGAATCGGACCTTTTGTAACCCTCTCATTTTCCAGATGTCTTTTCCGCAGCTCTCCTTCTCAGTTGCGAGTCTCTTTTTGACACCATCTTGACGAATTCGATCATGCTTTCTGGCTCCTCGATATATTGTATGGAGTCTTTGATCTCGTTGGATAATCCCTTTCGTAATGCATCCAGTTGTGCATCTTCGTTCCACTTGGTATCTACTACGTATCTTTGAAATTCCGCGTAGTATTGGGGAAATTCGTGGTCTCGTTGTCTGAGTTTCTCGAGTTCCCTTTCTGCCGTTGCTGCTCTGTCCTGATCTCCGAATGCTACATCCAGCAGGTCAACTAGGACTTTCAAGGTGTTGAGCTTGACTTCCCCTGATATTTCGTCACAGTGTGGCATTAACTGTGCCAGAGCCACTCCTTTTGGATATCCAATAGCATACCTCAGTTTCTTCTGTTCGTTGTTGAATGCCTTCGGTTTTCCGGCTATCTTTAACGCCAACTGCACCTTCCACCCTCGAAGTTCCTTCCGATCTTCTCCTGAGAAGCTGGTAATGTCATTTACCTTTTCCTCACGCTCCTCCCTGTCCGTCCTTTCTCCTGTTTCTCCCCTTCTTCCTTCCATCAACTTCAGAATCCTGGTTACCTGCTGCCGATTTTCTTCCGCCAGGTCCCTGAATATCTCCATTTGAGCCTGAGTGTCTTCCAGATCTTTCTTCAGTTCCGCCAGGTCTGGATTTGATTCCTCCAATGCTTGTTTTAGAATCCGGACTTCTTCTTCCAGATCCCCATGACTGCATGCCTGCAGTGTCGTTTCGGCGGCTGCTGCTTGTTGGGTAAGCAGTAATTCCTGCTTCAAGTTATTCCTCTCTTGGATGACTTTGTCTCCTTCTGCCAACAACTCCAATATTTGTGCTTCCGCATTCTTCACAGATTGTTGTTCCTTGAGCAATTCGTTCAATATGCTGGTTGTCGGTAGTTGGCTCAGAGCTTTTAGCCCTTTCTTGATGTCCGTGATGTGATTCCTGAGCAGTGTTTCGTTCATGGTCTCTATGTTTTTTGCTGCCACGTTTTCCAGTTCTATTTGTAAGGCTCCAGTCAACGTGACGTCGCGAGTTGATCTCGAGGATTCTCCGGACATCTTTCTGATCATGTAGTGAGGCGGCTGTGAGGAGGCGAGGTTCTGACAGACAGTCTCTGACTTTGTCTATGTTGTCTTGGATTTGTTGAACTGCCGCTTTGATTTCTTCTTCTAGGAGCGGGTTGACCATCTACCAGAAGAACACCTCGTGTTTGCTGGGTGTTGTTACGATGATCAGCACGTTTGGTAAAGGGGCCGGATGTAATTCGTGGTCAACTCCCTTTCCCTTGTTCGCTTTTCGTTCGTTGTAATCCGCCCACGAGATTTGGCTTTCTATGTCCTTCTGTGTTGCTTTGATCGTGGATTCTAATTTTGTTGATTGAGCTTCTGCTGCTCTGCCTATTGTTGTATGCGTCCCTCCGCAGTGATGTTTGCAGTAGCACAGTTCCTCGTTCTGGCAATCGACGTGACGACCGTAATACTTGGTCCAGAAGTTTTTAAATACTGTGTCGTCGATTTGGAGGCCTCCTCCGTTGCTTGCTGCTTCTGTCCAGCAGCTATTCCAAGGAGATACCGCTTGTGGTTCATCCCAGAAGTATGCTTCTAAAGGTTCCCTGGGTTCATTGAGGATAGCGTCGATGCTATCAAAGGCGTTCAGGGGTTCTTGTTCGAAGAGGTTAATGGTTCGACCAGCTAGGTCGAAGAAATTGATTCGGGATTGTTGAGGTTTATTGCTGTCGTATGCTGGCATTTAAAACAGCGTTGATCCTTCTCGTCCATGTTTCCACAGGCACACAACGCAGGAGTGTCTCCAAAAGCTGTATACTGTGAGCTTGTTTTCAAAGTTTCCAACTGACTTAAACACAGAACAAAGGGGGTTGCAAGGTCTGTGACAAAAGTAACAACCACTTCGATGAAAGTAGCGGCACATATACTGAATTATAACCGGTAGAATCGATTGTAGACTCGTTCTTCTGTCAGGGTTTCCAGGCTCGGAGTTCTAGGGGTTATAAAGACCAAACGGGAGGATACAGTGATCGCGGATACTGCGTAACAAACTAGAGACTCGAAATCCGGAATCACAGAAGTGAACAGAGGTTGGTGCCGAAGCTATTGATTGTTTTGATGACTAGAGAACGAGTGAAGAACAAACCAATCCTCCGCGAATCCAGCATCCTTATATACAGTTAACGCGACCGTCGTCACCTTTGCTCACTCGTTCCAAAATACATCCTAACTCCACCCAACTATGTACACAACCCTTTCAGTCCGCGGCCTACGCCATAACCATCACGCCATATTTACAACGCAACCAACGAAATTTGATTCAACACAACTGATTCCAACAAAACCTGATTCCAACCAACCAACAAAACCTGATTCTTTCCAACAAAACCTGATTCCAACCAACAAAACCTGATTCCAACCAACATAACCTGATTTCTTTCGTATTCCTGTATCTCAATCATCGATCCATATTCCTCCTCCAATCCTCACTCGACACAACCGTGACAACTACATTGAACTTTCAGAAGGCTAGCCATTTGCAGACAAGAATATATATCTAATCATGGCCTTGTATAGTCCGAAGCAAGAACTCCAACTTTGGTATTTGTATATAAATACACTTCTTCTTTTATTCAACTTCTTTCAATTAGAAGCCAATCCAAGTCTGTACATGTATGACAATATACTCCTACTTCTCGATATTGATAATATTTCACATTTCTATTTATCTGCTGCAACAAAGAATGCAGCAGACCTCAAAGTGAAACTTGCCCATATCTATAAAATTACTAATCCTAGCACTGTATACCAATTTCGAGGTATCAAGATCTACTATAAAAATGACAGTTGAATCAGTCTTAGTCAAAAGGTTTTGACCTACTCAATCTTGAAATGGTTCAATATGGAAAAGACTCATGGTGCTGCAACTCCACTGGACTACAAAGTGAAGCAAGATCTTATCAAAAAATAATATAGAAAATGAAATTGATTTCACAGAGTGCCAAGCAAATATCAGATTACATATATATATTGTTCTTGCAATGCAGCTGTATATCTCCTTTGCAGTAGCCGCTCTCAGCTAATACAACTCAAGGCCATTCACTTTGTATATCTCAGCTGCCAAATATATCTTACAATATCTCAAAGCCCCAGAACACTACCAACTTCATTTCTCAAATACAGAAACCTTTCTAACTGGCTATACCAGCTCCGAATAGGCCTCAGATAGTACCAATTGAATATTACAAGGTGTATATATCAATAAAACTGATATCCTGATCTTATAGCAATTCTGAATGACAGATTTTGTGGCTATTGTCATGTACAAAGCCAAGTACACCATATATTCAGAAGCTTCAAGAACATGCTGATGGCTAATACCGCTCTACAAAAACCTCAGTAAGAATCTAGAACTGGTTTTGATTTAATGTAATTCACAATGAGTACTGTTATATATTACCTAATGTCACGGTTGTGTCAAGTGAGGATCGGGGGAGGAATATGGATCGATGATGGGGATATAGGAATACGAAGGGAATCAGGTTTTGTTGGTTGGAATCAGGTTTTGTTGGTTGCGTTGTAAATATGGCGTGATGGTTATGGCGTAGGCTGCGGACGGAAAGGGTTGCGTATATTGTTGGGTGGAGTTAGGATGTATTTTGGAACGAGTGAGCAAAGGTGATGACGGTCGCGTTAACTGTATATAAAGATGCTGGATTCGCGGAGGATAGGTTTATTCTTTACTCGTTCTCTAGTCTACAAAACAATCAATAGCTTCGGCAAACAACCTTTGTTCACTTCTGTGATTCCGGAATTCGAGTCTCTTGCCTGTTACGCAGTACCCGCGATCACTGCTCACCCCACCACACCTACGTCTAAGTTTGGTTTTTATAACCCCTAGAACTCCGAACCTTGAACCCTTGACAGAAGAACGAGTCTACAATCGATGCTACTGGTTATATTTTAGTATATGTGCCGCTACTCTCATCGAAGCGGTTGTTACTTTTGCCATAGACCCTGCAACTCCCTTTGCTCCGTGTTTAAATCAGTTGGAAACTTCGAAAATAAGCTCACAGTACACAGCTTTTGGAGACACTCCTGCGTTGTGTGCCTGTGGAAACATCGACGAGAAAGATCCACGCTGTTTTAGATGCCAGCATACGACAGCAACAAACCTCAACAATCCCGAATCAATTTCCTCGTCCTAGCAGGTCGAACTCTCAACCTTTTCGAACAAGAACCCCTGAACGCCTTTGATAGCATCGATGCTATCCTCAACGAATCCGAGGAACCTTTGGAAGCATACTTCTGGGACGAACCACAAGCGGTATCTCCTTGGAATAGCTACTGGACAGAAGCAGCAAGAAACGGAGGAGGCCTCCAAATTGACGACGCAGTATTCAAAAACTTCTGGACCAAGTACTACGGTCTTCACATCGATTGCCAAAACGAAGAACCGTGCTACTGCGACCATAACTGCGGAGGAACACATACAACAATCGGTAGAGCAGCAGAAGCTCAATCTACGATATCAGAATCTACGATCAAGGCAACACAGAAGGACAAAGAAAGCCAAATCTCGTGGGCGGATTACAACGAACGAAAGGCGAACAAGGGAAAGGGAGTTGACCGCGAGTTACATCCGGCTCCTTTACCAACCCCACTGATCATCGTAACAACACCCAGCAAACACGAGGTGTTCTTCTGGTAGATGGTCAATCCGTTTTTAGAAGCAGAAATTGAAGCGGCAGTTCAACAAATCCAAGACAACATAAACAAAGTGAGAGACTGTTTGTCA
Source organism: Trichophaea hybrida (assembly GCA_015178995.1). Lineage (NCBI taxonomy): Eukaryota > Fungi > Ascomycota > Pezizomycetes > Pezizales > Pyronemataceae > Trichophaea > Trichophaea hybrida. Next base: position 39,550 of record WHVE01000960.1, read on the forward strand.
GAACCCCGCCTCCTCACAGCCGCCTCACTACATCATCAGAAAGATGTCCGGAGAATCTTCACGATCGACTCACGATGTCACGTTGACCGGAGCCTTACAGATGGAGCTGGAAATGGTGGCAACAAAAAATACAGAAATCATGAGCGAGGTACAGCTCAGGGAGCACATCGGGAACATCAACAAAGGGCTGAAAGCAATAAGCCAACTACCAACGACCAGCAGACTGAACGAATTGCTCAAGAAACAGCAATCTGTGAAGAATGCGGAAGTACGAATATCGGAATTGTAGGCAGAAGGAGAAAAAGTCGTCCAGGAAAGGGACAATCTGAAGCAGGAATTACTGCTTACTCAACAAACAGCAGCAACAGTAGAAACACCGCAAACATGCAGTCATGGGGACCTGGTTGAAGCAATCCGGATCCTAAAACAAGCATTGGAGGAAGCAAATCCATACGTGGCGGAGTTGAAACAAGATCTGGAAGATGCTCAAGCTCAAATGGAGAAGTTTAGGGACCTGGCAGAAGAAAATCAACAACAGGTAACCAGGATTCTGAAGTTAACAGAGGGAAGAGGGGGAGAGTCAAGAGTAAGAACAGAAGGGGAAAAGCGAGAAGAGAAGGTGAATGATATCACCAGTTTTTCAGGAGAAGATAGGAAGGAACTTCGAGGGTGGAAGGTGCAGCTGGCATTGAAGATAGCCGGAAAACCCAAGGCATTCAACAACGAACAGAAGAAGCTCAGGTATGCAGTTGGATGTCTGAAAGGGGTGGCTCTGGCACAGTTAATGCCACACTGCGACGAAATCTCAGGGGAAGTCAAACTCAATACCCTGAAAGACCTAGTTGACCTGCTGGATGTAGCATTCGGAGATCAAGACAGAGCAGCAACGGCAAAGAGAGAACTCGAAAAACTCAGGCAACGAGACCGCGAATTCTCCCCAATACTACGCGGAGTTTCAAAGATACGTAGTAGACACCAAGTGGAACGAAGATGCACAACTAGACGCATTACGAAAGGGATTATCCAACAAGCTCAAAGATTCCATACAACATATTGAGGAGCCAGACAGTATGATCGAGTTCGTCAAAATGGTGTCAAAAAGAGACTCGCAACTGAGAAGGAGAGTGGCGGAAAACAAATCTGGGAAATGGGAGGGTTACAAGAGGTCCGATTCAACGACCAACACCACATCTGCCCCAGACGCTGCACCAGCAGGATCAGTTCCAGGTTATCACGGTCCCGCTCCAATGGATCATTCGGCAGTGAAAGGAAAGATGATCACACCTGAGGAAAGGAAGAGACGAAGGGAAGGAGGATTATGTATGTATTGTGGGGATAGCAGACACTTCGCGGCCTCGTGCCCAAGAAAATTGAAGGCAGCATCAGGACAAACGGAAGTGTCACCGTTTAAGAAGGCAGCGAATGAAGGGGATACAGATTCGACAACAGGAACAGGAAAGGAAATGGAATCGGGAAAAGTTTAGTCCAGGGCAATAAGGATGGCAATTGCGCTGGAAACGAATATCCTTTGTCAGTCAATGCTAGTTTTGGTATTTCGCAGTTTTCTATATCAAGCGCAGAAATGAAAGAGTCTTCTATGGAAAGCAAACATCTCGTTGTGAAATGCTCGCTGAAAATAGAAGACAAGATCATTGATACCCATGCTTTGATAGACTGCGGAGCTACTGGAATAGCATTTATTGACAAAGATTTCGTCCGCCATCATCAATTACAAGAACAAGAATTAAAAGAATCAAGAGAATTAGAAGTTATAGATGGAAGGCCCATCGAATCAGGAACCATCACCACTATGGCTAAACTGGACTTAGGCATACGCGGACATCAGGAACACTTACCAGCATTCGTTACGAAACTTGGACATTATTCAATCTTACTTGGATTACCATGGCTACAACTTCACGATGTCACAATCAAATTCCAAAAGAAAAGAATAGGATTTGCAAGCGATTACTGCCAGAAGCACAGTCAACATCATTCGAGTGTATGGGTATGGGGAAATCATATGGAAACAACAGAATCCGATGGATCAAAATTGGATATATGTGCCTTAGCAGCAGCGCTATTTATGAAACGGAATAAAAAGAGAAACTCAAGTGTACGCGGTAACTTTATATGAAATCAACAAGGCCCTAGAAGTGAAGGACCTTCAAGAAAACCACTGGAACAGCTAATTCCCAAGGAATATCATGAGTTTCTCCCCCTCTTTGATAAAGTAATCGCTGAAAGGCTACCACCACACAGACCATACGATCATAAGATCACACTCCAAGATGGATTCACCCCACCTTTGGACAATATACAGTCTGTCAAGAGAAGAACTCCAAGTCCTGAAAGAGTGGATTGAAAATAACATGTCAAAGGGATTCATCAGATCGTCATCATCATCATGCAGAACACCGTGTTGTTCGCACCCGAACCGAATGGAGGCTTAAGACTGTGCGTGGACTATCGAGGACTCAAAGAAGGAACCATAAAAAATCGATATCCATTACCGTTAATTCAGGAAACCTTGTTGAGATTGTCAAAAGCCAAGTGGTACACCAAACTGGATGTCCGAGACGCCTACAACATGATTCGAATAGCAGAAGGAGACGAATGGAAAACGGCGTTTAGGACTCGTTATGGCCTGTTTGAATCCCTCGTTATGCCCTTTGGACTCACCAATGCACCAGCTAGCTTTCAGGAGTTTATCAACGATACCCTTCGCCCCTTTTTGGACATTTTTTGTACGGCATTCCTGGACGACTTCCTGATTTACAGTAACAATTTAAAGGAACATAAGGAACACGTCAGAGCAATAATGACGACATTTAAGGAGGCCAGTCTGTATCTGAAAGCGGAAAAATGCGAGTTTCATCAACAGAAGTGAAGTACTCTAGGATTGATAGTTGGGGTAAATGGGATTAGAATGGACCCGGAAAAAGTAACAGCGGTGAAGGAGTGGGAAGCACCTGGCAAGCTGAAGGAAGTTCAAGCATTGTTAGGA
>WHVE01000961.1:0-42486 GCA_015178995.1 Trichophaea hybrida
TTTTCTTGGTTGTTGTACCAGGCCAAACATTTTCTCGAAGGATACTTTAACGAAGATGATCTATCGTCGTCATCGTTATACTGGACTTTGAAGTATGTGAGATAGCGATCTATTCCTGTAATCAGTGGCGGTAGGATTCCGACCTGTCTGTTGGATCTCCCTTAAACTTGTAGGGAAGTTCATTCTTCTGCTTCTTGGCTGAATTCGGCACTCTCAGTAGGTGAGGTGGTACTTGTAGTGGTTGCCCAGGCTGTTGCGCAGGTATTTCACTATAGTCCGTTCCTCGTGGTAGTGGAAGTGGTGGGAGAACATGATCTCCACTATCAGAAGAGCTGGAGCTACACGATCTGAAGCTAGAATACTCAGAGTCCCCTGGGGGTCTCCTCCAACGCCTCCTGCACCGTCTCCATTACCATTTGGTTCTGGAGTCCCAACCTCTTTGATCCATATTCCAACGCCATTACTTATGGTGTACTAAAGGCGGAACCCTTGCTCAACAGGCGGGGTATCCTCTTCCTTTGGTGTCAATAATGACCGGGCCAGTGTGTGTACTGATTTCTTTGTTCTGATATCTGAGAGCTTTGTCTGCAAAGCTCTGGTGAATTGTTTGAATTTCCGCTCACAGTCTTTCTTCACCTTTCGCTCTGCTGCCTTTCTTTCCCTCTCTGTGTTGTCTGCCTTGTTCTGTGCTTCCTCCTGTATTCTTTTTCTCTCCTGACGAGACTTGGCGTATAGCCTGGACATACATTCTCCATCTTCTTGAGCTGTTATCTGAACATCTGCTGGCTCCTGGGATTGGGTAAGCACTTGGGGGGCAAGGCGTGCTTGGGCTCGTTCCCTATTGTCAAGCAGAGTTGAAAGCATTCCCCAGGCTTTTCCAGGACATTGGATTTGCTTGCTGAGGGCTAACTGTAGCTCTTCGTAGGCTTCAGTGGATTGCGCCTTCATTAGAACAACTGCTGCTTGGACGTTAGCTGCAAATACTTGTGATTCGATGACTATATCGGAATGCTTCTCGAATTGCTTCCTTTCCAGCTTTTCTACTCCGAGATACACGGCATTGTAAATCACATTTTGCCTAATGATGAGGACTTCGTAAGCTTTAGCCAATCCTGGGATGGCCATCTGCATCTCAAAATCATTGTTCCTTGCATTCTGAATGAAAGAGTCCATTGGTCTGAGCTCTCCGTTGATTCCATCCAAAAGCTCAATGACCCAGTCCGGAATGTCTATCCTTGTGATGGGCTGGTATTGTGTCACCTGCTTATCCTTATCTCTGGATATGATCAATGCATTGTCTCTGCTGACCACCGTGTAGGTGTCCGACATGCTGGTGTCTGACCCAACCATTATAGGATGACGAAAAATTGCTTGACCGGGGTGGTGTGAAAGAAGCGGAATCAAGCTCCGGATTCTTGCTGCAGTTGTACCGATGGCTCATAGTCTAGGGGTGAAGCGTACATAATGAAGGACTAGCAATGTGGGGATGGGTATCCAAATAGGCGTGGTGTTTTGTCCAAATTCATTCACCAATTCCAATCATAAATGGCTGTGATGATGGCTGCTGCTCTTCCGATTGTTGTGTGGGTTCCTCTGCAGTTGTGCTCGCAATAACACACTTCTTGATCTTTGCAATCGACGTGCAAGCCTTTGTAACTTGTCCAATGATCAATGAAGACTGGATCATTGATACTTAGACCTCCTCCTTGTCTGGCTGTGTCTGTCCAGTAGAGGTTCCACGGATACCGCGGATCAGGTGCATCCCAAAAGTAATCTTCGAGAGCTTCTTCGATTGCATATTTCAGGTGAGCATCGATGCTGTCGATGAAGTTGAGTGGTTCTGGTTCTGCAGGCTGCAATGGGATTCCAGCACAATCGAAGAAGTGGACTCGAGAGTAACAGTTGAAGTAGTATGGAATTACGGTCACTTGATGTATCAGTGTGGGTAGAAAGAATACCTTCCTCGAAAGTGTTTCTTTGCTAACATTATAATCTAACACCCGGAGCGTCACTCCAGGTTTACCCAGTCACAGAGTATCCGTAATATATTTGGGACTGCTTCGAAGGTTGGTTAGGAGCTTTACTTGGGATGTGGAAATCACAAAAAAATTCTGAACGAAACGAATAGGCTTCCTCCAATGCGTATATTGTTATAACTTGTTCTCCTCACTCAGAAGGTTGATGCCTTTCTACCCTCAAAGAACCCATGGTCTTTATACCTTCGTCTTCGCTTTCTGAAAATACTTCTATCTATGGTTTTCTCTAGAGCTCCAGTACCATAACTGCCTTCGAACCTCCTTCAAACCAATGCCTTTTCATTCCCAACTACCGCAGCCTCTATCTCTTGATTCTCTATGATCTTTATCGTCACCAGATTTTAATCAAACGATTGGTATCCTTTATGACATCAAGCTTGCGGGCTTGTACCTCTGGACCAGTAGTATCATTTCAATCTGATGACCGACAGACGATTAGGCCTCTTTCGATAGAGTGCAGCCTTGCTATTCGGAGACAGCACATAATTTCAGGTCGTCGACTCCTGGCAGACGCCATTGAGCTGGTTGCCTGCTGTCAGTTTGTTATTGGCGAACGTCCATTTCTTAGCCGATGCCATGCAGCTGTTTGTTGGGTGTCTGTTTGTTATCGGCGATTCGGAGCAGAAGCGACTACGGCCATTAAATAGTCGTGGATGCTTATCGATAGTGTGGATGTTTGTTTGCTGGCCATCCGATCAGATTGGCCCTTGTATCCGAGACGTGTGATAGCCTATGACGTCTAATCAGGGAAATTGCAGGTGAACATACATGACCCCACTGCAAATTTGCTAGATGTAACAATATATATCACCATACTGTCTGCCCATCACCAAGGAATCATTTTTAAGTCCATTATATCTATTTATACTTCTGAACATTGTTTATACCCTTTTCACCACTCAATTCCACTCATCCTCCACCATATAATGAAATGTCATTCCAGGTCGCTAGGTTTGTATGGCTATTGACTATCTATCCTGCATTCTTGATCTTTGATGAAATGGGCTCCTCTGGAATTATGTGAGCCACATCCACAATATTTCCTGCACTAATTACTGTATATGCGCCTCCAGAGGATAATTTCACTATCCTCACAAGCTGCAATCCACTTTCTGGCATTCCACCATTGGCAGGCTTTGTCATTTCAATATATGCTAACCAAAATATATTCTCACCACATGGATGGACAACTCGCAGCATGAATAGATGAAGTATACAGTTCGGTACTGTCCCTGCAGTGCCTTGTGAGACTACTTCTGCACCTCCTTACCTTGCCAAGTCTGAACCCATACCATGTCATAGGGGACAGCTCCGGAATACCTTAGTTGAGCACCTGTGCATCTGAGCATGTGAATGACGCGCTGACCATGATTGTTGTGTGATTCTGCCTCCAATCGATCATCAATTGTGGCTGCACTGCTTCAAAGATCATCTCAATCGATGTTAATCCTATTGAAGTATATGAAACAACAGGTGGCATCGGATAGACGATCACGGAGGACAATATTACTGATGGTTTTCAAGAGGCTTCAAAACTCTTTGACTTGCACTTTATCTTTGTACTGCTGCGGAGATATAAATCTCAATAAATGACATGTAGTAGTTGCTTCTGTCATCACATCCATCGCCACTTCCATTGTGACTTCTGTTGTCACATCCATCATTGCCTGTAGAGCAGCTTGTTTATCATTCCAAGCATTACCATTCGTCTTGCTGACTGCAAATGCATTACTCAAACGATAGTTGTTGATGATCTGAGTATAGTCATCACCGGTTCTAATCAAGGAATTGTCTCCATCCTTAATATGCGTCTGGTAAGAGAGTTCTGTAATCGCTGTTGACCATGGTGTAAGTGATTCTTACCATTGTATCTGCTGTCAGAAGTGCTGCATCGGATGAATCTAGGGAAAGTTGAATCAGAAACCAACTTCCATACATTCGGCCATTTCTGCATCAATTTTATCTCTCGATGTATCGTGAATATGCTGTTTGCAAGCTGCTGTTTTCGGCATATTTCCACTGAATTCAACTTGGCATTCTTCTTGGCACACGATTCTGTATATCTCGTTTTGGCCACTGCTGCAAGTTGTTTGCCCACCCTCAATTGTGAAAATACATACTTCAAATTGTGCAAGTGATGTAGAGCATCATCCATATGGTCTAGTTTTTCATCATTGAGAGAATCATGCTGGCAATGGATATAGAACTCAATAAGGGAGCCCGAGCACTCAACTGTACAATCAGAAAAACTATGTTGAGAGGGGCTCGGGTTCCATAGAGTATTGCGTACAATATCCACAGCGAATCATGTCATTATCTTGAATTCTCCTCTATTGCAACACGAAATCTCCTCATATGCACAGCTTGGCTTAGCAATAGCAAGGTATGCAGGTACCGCGAGCCAAATATCATTGAACTTGTCCAGCCATTTATGCTGCTTGAATAATGCATCAAGCCATATCTGCAGGTGCTTCAACATCCCGATTTGCATTATAGTCAGCAGATCAGGCTTGAAGTAATTGTTTGTGACACTATTGACATACCATAAGATATTGAACCCAGGATTGACATCATGGAGTTTGAGTTCAGCACTGCTCACAAGTATATTTCTGTCCAAGAGGTTATGATAAATATTATGATTCCAGAGATCATGTCTCTTATGTTGGCAGGGTAGATTACCCATTTCCTGCTTGGGGCATTTGCACCAGTAGCACACACTATACTTGATGTTGTGAAGGTCAGGGTGCTCAGTGTAATTTGGCATCCATGCAGCCAGTGTCAAATAATAATGCCTGAAGTTGCCATCAATACAGCGGGTATAGAAGATGTGAGCCTCAGACGACTGTAGAGGTTGCAATACATACTGGAGTACGTTCTGAAATACCATTCGGTTATGCTCACACTGAGCATTTCTTCTTTCGAGGTAGACATCATGCATGTTGACAGCAATAGGCAAACAAGCAACCAACAGGAAACTGTGCATTGTTTGCTTTATCCATGTGGTTGCTGATAGATTGCCGATTGTCAAATATATTGGCCATGTCATCTTGTCTCCAAAGAAGTTTGTCAGGTGGGTGGCATCAGACATGAATATCATCGGCACCAGCATGTCACTGACAGCTAGTGTTGTCAACACAATTATGAGCATTTTAAAGGGTATAAGAAGGAAGCTTACGTGCTTATTGTACCACCAATCTCCAGTATGCATCTGAATGTAAACATGGTGCCTAGCATTATTGAAGCAACATTTCAGAGTATATATAAGTGGTTCCTCATCAGTTGGCTACCAGAGTAGCCATTTCACACACTCTATCTGCTTACAATGCCGAAATGCTATTGTATCCGGACCCTGCACACTCTATATGATCAGCAACATTGATTTTTCGCATGAGCCATGGCTGAGACCATCTACCAGTATGTCGATTGTTCGTCAAACATAGTAATACAATTTCAGAGAATGGCACACACTCTCTTCAAAGCCACAGTTGCCATTGAATAAGTTGTCAATTTCATTGGTGGGAAGATGTTTCAATGTGACCAGCTCTGAAAAATGTTACTCCTTCTCACTGTCCCATGGATGAAATGGGTTCACCAAGCACTGCTTGAGATCATGCTCAGCAGTGGTCGGAATGTATATTACCGGGGCACAAGCATCAGGATATGAGAAGTTTTGAATTCTATTCAAGTCCAATTCAGATGGTTTGGGCGAAGGAAATGTGTACAATGGATGAAATACATCAGGATCATCAATGTGGTTATGGTTCGTATGACAACCACATTGAGAATTGTGGACAGATTACTGTGAGTTGTTTCAAACACGTTTATAGGGCTTTGAGTCTGTCTTGATCTCAAGACGTTGGGCCCAATATTGAGGATGATCATTGTCAAAGTGTTTGTTGAGTCACAGATCAAACCTGTAAGATTTCAAGCAAACAGGACAGAAACAATTCGGAGTTGATATGCAAACTATGATCAACACAGAATTGGCCATGCTGACAGCTGTATATGAAGTTGGTGGACAGTCTTGAGAATTGGGTTGTTGCCTTTCATGGTTTGAGGCCATGGATTGGTCGTTGCCATGCAAGGGTAGTGGAATTTGCAGTGTAATACTATGGAGGCTCTTCAAGGTGGAGATAGGGTGCATGAAACATGTATTTCTAATAGCATCACCTCTATTTAGTACACTTGCAGTTCATTGAAAGTACACTTGGTGCACTTGGGCTCTAAATTCACTTGGCATCAAGTGCATTGAGACTGCTAATGCACTTGAGTAGCAAAACACAGGCAAAAACATATGATATCACATGTTTTTTGTGCCAAGACACATCTTGACATGTATTTCTGAGAGTATCACCTCAATCTGGTACACTTGCGGTTGAATGTAGGCTTGAATGTGGGCTTGGGCTCCAAATTCACTTGGCTGCAAGTGTATTTGGGCTGCTAGCGCACTTGACTGGTAAAACACAGGTGAAAACATATAATATCACTATTTTTTTTGTCCCAATACATGTCTACAGAGTTCATGACACAATACCACAAAGTCAAACCGGTGTGCCTGGAGGTCTATGGACCATTAGAGATGCTGGTGATACTTCTGTCACTCTAAATAGCAGGTCATGACTGTTATTGAAACTGTACAGTGTCATTATATTGGAACTTGAAGTTACAGCCATATGGTAGGGACTGTAACTGACAGATTTCGATGCTTTGACCCAACAATCACTTGACAACAGGGTCCTACACTCTAGGAGTGTTTGAAATAGCACTTAGGACCAAATAAAACATGCTGTACATGATTCTGGCTGGAAGAGAAGTGCCAATTGGGACTCAAAACTAGGAAAGCTCCTTTTCGAATATAATGTTTGATTTCACCAATGCTTCAGACTCTCCTTCAAGCCGCTCCCATGATTCTCTTACCTTGGATGGTTGACTTTGCACAGTATATATACTGCCATATACTCCCTCTGTTTTGATTCTTTTCCATCTTCTCTCTCTACTCTATCTTGATGTATTTACTCCTATCATTGTTTTTTTAAGCATATTAATTCTAACCCTGCCTTACCCCTGTTATCCCTCTTATTCAAAGCACAGAACATTGCGATGCCACCCAATAACATCTTCTCCATCCACTCCAAAAGTGATACCATTCAGGATACTCTACTCCTAGATGGTTTAGCATAGCAGTTCTGGACCAAGCACATTTGGGGCCTTATTCAGATGTATGCCATTGATGGCATCAAGGATGATCATACAATTGACTTGATATAAGATATCGTTTTCATGGACATGATGAGTACAAGGCACTTTGGACAGGTTCAGAGAATGTGGAAGCAGCAGGCATCAACCCAACCACAACATATTGAATGGTGCAGTGGGTTCTGGCCATTTTTCCAGGACTATTTCAACAAAACCCTGGTCTGGATTAATTGGTATTGCAAAAAAAACCCTCCCCTACCTTCTGACACCAATATTGACACTGACACCAACTGCTGCAATGACTGCAAATATGGCAAATGCCATGCAAATAATGACTGCTGGTATTCTTGGCAACTGAAGCAGAACCCACCATCCCATAAATATGGAATGCCACTACTATCGTTGCCAGGGTCCAGCAGGAGTAACAATAACTTGATGACATTTCATCTGATGTCATTCCTACTGCCCCGAACCTCACATCCATCTTCATGGTCTGTGTGTTTGACCTTGAGAAGTACACTACAGGCTACAACCCTTTGAATAATGTTTTCATTTACTTCAGTTCAAACAGATCACATCACACACGAAGCATGAATCCCACTGCAAATACTCTTTGATCTGCCGTGAGTCACCTTTGTTCTGCCAGAGATATGAATTGTATTCATGGGTGTTTGGTCATCACTGGCAAAACCTGTTAGTGGCCATGTATTACTACTTGTCTGAATACCAATGACTCCATGGCCACCATTTTCTCTGTTACAGCTTACATCACTCTCTTATTGTTGTGGTGGTTCTGATGGCGATTGCAGTCACACTTCCAAGTATTGCAAGGGCTACTCCACAAATACCAGCACCACAACCTTGACCATTTATTCTGAGAACACCGGGTACCTCCAAAACGACAAATGGTGTAACTTCTACTGCCAGTTTCATTGCAATAAACCACCAAGCAAAGATACAACCAGATGTGGCTGCCACTTGCCACATAACAGCAAAGACTCACCTGTGGTTGACTGCCACTTGCCGTATCCAGATTGCCCCTCTCTGAGATGTTTCCACTGCGCCGCATGAAAAGGAGTCATCATTTGTGCTGGAGCAATGAATGAATGACCCAGTAGATTGGCAATTAAAGAATGAGAGATTCCAAATTGTGGAGGCTGTGTCACATGTGGTAGCGGGGCAGAATATGAAGATGTGGGCGGAGGTTCGGCAGGAGATGAGGTCGGTAATGGCAGGGGTATTGATACAATGTGAAGAAATATATGATGATGTGCCGGGGTCAGAGAGCGTTGAGCCATTGGAGTCAGTGGCAATTTGTACATACCAAGATGCACATCCCAGTATGAACATCATGCAGCTCGAGGTATTGCATTTCAATCCACAGGGAAGTATTTTTGACTTATGATTTTTGGTACATCCAATAGTGCTACAAGGGACTAGCATACTAACACACACATTAGGTTTGTATTTTGGTGCTAGAGATGGGTTGGGTTATATTCGGTCTTTGAATATCACATTTAGGTCGGGTGGGGTTGTGTTTCAATTTCGCAGAGTTGTTTTTAGTCTCATTTGGGTTTTCTTCACCATTGTTTGATTGACTTATTTCAGTACATACCTGATCGTTTCTGCAATTGACTAGCAAGCCAACAACAAGTTAGGGATTTGGTTTCCATCTTTTGGTATTGGGTATTGGTTTTCCAATATTTGGAATAGTATTTTGGCTAGCCAGATTATATTTGCATCTTCAGGAGTTGCTTCGATCTGATTTCAGATGGTACATGACCCTTTCATGACAAGCTGATACAATATAGTGTCAATCTGCCTTGTTATGAGACCTCATTTTCCTTTTCTGCTCTGCAATATTCTTAGTCTGCATTGTGAACTCCAAATGGCAACTCTTGGTACTGCAACAACACCCTTTCGGCATTCTTGCTGAATTGATTTTCCTCTGAATAATTATCTGAACGTGGCCACTGTACCAGGCCGTATCCTCAATTCAAAAAGCAACAATGGCAACTCATGGAGCTGTGTTCCCAATGCCATATTCAGTGAACGGAAAAATGAAAAAACTCACATTGCAAGCTGACAAGCAGAAATGGAAGCAGATGAATACTTCACCATTACGTATCAATGAATAGACTACTCAAGTGATTTCAGCATCTATACCTATAATATCTGTACCAAATCCAGTGTTGAGGCAATCTCTGTCCCCATCGAATGTGACTTTAAATTTGATATTGCCAGCACGTACTGTCATTTCCATTAATATTTGTTCAGCGATGAAGCTCAGTCATCTCAAGAGTCCATATCCATTATCATTGACTTCACGATTTATCTCATTGTTTCCACTGAAAACACTGTCAAGTCTGTCACTCAGCAGCACACGATATGACAGTTGACGTGTCCAAGCACCAGGTGACCTTCGAGTCACTGCTGTACTTGAAACAATGGATCATATGATGGAGAAAGAAATGCTGAGCAAAAAACCATTTCCAACTGAAGCTGAATAAATGCTGGTAGCTGTTACCATTCAGAGAGTGGTAGATACCGACATTTATATCAATTTCACACAAAGTCAGTGTTATTCTGGCCCAAAGCACGCATACAGGAAGGAGTCAATATTAGCTTATGAGAACATCAGAAGAAGTCTCTCAAGATTGTTAAATATCTCCCAGAAATGCATTCTCATTGACTAACTGGCCATATGTTAGATCAAAAAGATTTGCAATGCCATCAGATTGCACATGATCAAGAAGGCCTGTGATTGGGTATGGGGACTATACAACTTAGATTCTTTAAAAGACAATGAACACTGCATACACATTGACCAACTACTGTCTGATTTTACATTCACTGTGGACCAATGCGATTGTGTGAACAAGCCTGTGGTGAGTCTTGTCAGCAACTGTCAGTGTCACCAACACTATCAGGAATGAGCTAGTAACATTATTGCTGAGGACATTCCATGATGTCTGTATCTACATTGCTTCAAACAAATGCGCAAATGCAGAAGGTATTCGAACGGCTTCCATAACTGAATTCAACAACAGACACCCCTGGCACTGATTGTGTTAACAAATACAGCAATGCATTATGTACTGAAGGAGGGGCAAAGTAATGGAGGTTTAACTCCAACAAAGGTTCAACATGATGACTTTGAAATCTGGTGGAACAGGCCAGAGTCGCAGTACAACATCAATTGAGATAATGATGGCAGTAAGCATGGCTTCTAAAATGCATATAATTGCTCTAACATTTTGCAGAGACTTACACTGATCTCATAAATATTTGGAATGATCTCCTGTTTCCATTGAGGCAAAAAGTAATCAAATTCATATGGGTGGCTCTGTACAACCAGATTCTACATAAGAATGGAGCAAATAACACACCTGCTACTGCTATCAAACCTCATCAGCTGTGTTTAAAGATGACAGCAATGGAAGTTTTGATGATAGTGCCGGACATTGAAACTCCAATCATTTCCTCAATCAGCATTCCCAGTGCTAAAGAGTTGTATTTTGATACCACCGATGGGGATGAAGATGGTGACAATGAAAAAGACAATATACATGAACACATTTACAGTACCAGGTGTCATGCTCTGCCACACCGTCGCCTGCAGCTGGATAATGCTATCAAGATTGCGGTGGATGTGGATGAAAATGAAAATGAAAATCAAAATGAAAATGAGAATGAGAATGAGAATGAGAATGAGAATGCTAATGAGAATGAGAATGAGAATGAAAATGAAAATGTGAATGTGAATGTGAATGTGAATGTGAATGCTAATGAGAATGAGAATGTGAACGTGAATGTGAATGAGAATGAGAATGAGAATGAGAATGAAAATGAAAATGAGAATGGGAATGAAAATCAGAATGAGAATAAGGATAAAGATGAAAACAAGGGTGCAGAGCCGGAGTTGGTGGATAACTGCGAAGGAGAGAGTAGTTTAAAGGATGTACTTGAATCTGGCTGTGACATGTAGAATAGAATTTAGAATATGAGGCATTTGGAATGGGAATCTATATTCATTTGACTTGAATATCAAAAATTATGCAAACTGTACTGTATCTGTCACCTGAAATATGAATGGAATTCTGGGCATCATATAAAAGTTTTATGCAGTGTATTCTGCATTTTGTCACAGAGTACAATGCACTCAGACGTCATGGGATTTGTGTTGTGGATCAATAGATGTGTACACTGTATGGCTGCGTCAGTGAGAGATACTGCATGAGTAGGATATGGAACCACTATATGGCTGCATCGGTCAGGAATACTGCATGTGTAAGATGTGAGTGCACAGCATGGCAGTATCAGTATGAAATATTATGACAGGAGGTGTGAGTGCAATGCCATTCATTATATATACGTATGTACAGTGCCATGCTGCAATGAGGCTCCAGAGGTTTTGTCTGAAGTGACTGATGCGCTCCAGGCCTATGAACATCCTGGGCATGACTCGGTTTCTTTCCCGATGTAGGTCTTCCTGCCATTACTTTCACTTCTCATGGCACTCATAATTTCTTTTCCTCCAACTGATAATTACAAACCAATTCTTTGTCTATTAATACTATGCCTATGGCTCTGCAGTTAATTAAAGCATATATATTGATCAATTTGTACCCAATTTTGAGCAGGCATTGTATAACAGAATGTTTGCTTTCTATTAAAGATTTCTATATTTCTGTACTATTGATTGAAAACTGCAAAATTTCAAATCTCAACATAAAATCTGTTAACAAAGATAGTCTGTGTCCAGTGCAATAACCATTTTCATTGCAATGGTTTAAATTTTTCCCAACTCCACAGTCTTTTTGTCTCCCTGTATTTGATTCCAGTTTTCCATAAATGAATTATTTTCACTTGTTATAATACTGCCTTCAATTTCCTTGAACAACATATATTAAAATACTTTGAATTTCCACAATAAATATGCAGTCTTTTGTGCCTCCAATTCTGCATTTCTTCAGTGTGATTATTACATCAGTAACTTCCGCAAAGTTCATAGGAGTCAGTTTATGATAACAAGCTATTGTTTCTTTCCAGGCTGTCTCTGAGGTGGATGTGGTTTTGGTGTCTAGGTTGCATTTCTTTCACTATTGCGTCCACTTTCCTGACTTTATTTCAGCTGTATGGCAACATATTTGTATATCTCAATGGAAACAGAAATTTATATACTCTGTTATGTCTTCCAGAATTTCACAATATTGTATAAACTCTTGTAATTTTTCAGATAGTTCTTGTCTTAGGTCAATCTTCTCAGTCTTTGCATTTCAATCAATATGTATTATCTATTATTGGAATTCTGTGTAGTACAAGATGAATTTCCGATCTCTGTTTATGAGTTTGCAAAATAAGCATTCCGCAGTGGCTTTGATATTATGGTTCCTGAAAGCTTGTTTAATTGCTGTGATTATTCTTGCAAAACTTTTAAGTTTGACCTTCCTAGTGATTGAATCAATTTAGAATAATAATTAACATAAGGCTATGCCTCCCATTCTATTGACTGTATACCTCAACTTTGACCATTTATTAGATCATCTGGCCGGATTGTCAACTAGCTTAAACTGCACCTGAGTATTCCACTATCAGTGTTTCTTTCAGTCCTTTTCTGAAAATGAGAGAATATTACTCCCCTTGTGGCTTTACTTTCCACTACTGCCATCACAACTGTCACCATGTCATATCAGAACCAGTACTTGGTTGACCTGATTCTGATTTGCATTTCATTCATCTCCTAACAATTTCAGTTGTTCCTGTGTGTTTCCAAGTTCTTGTATTATTCCTGATATAGATTCTGGGTATCTGCTTGCCAGTTATTTCTGCCTTACAATCTTGGTGTTTAAGTTTCTATTGATACTGATAGGTATTCTTGCATCCAAGTTATTGACTTTTTGTTCTATTACTACCAGTTGCATGTCGGTGTTTTCTTTTAGTTGATTGAGATCTAGTATGGCTTGTAGCAACACAGAAATGCTTTCTGAGGCTTCTCTGATAGTTGCTGCGTGTGTAGTGATCTGTTTGGTGAAATGTGCAATTTGATTTCAAATTTGTAATATTGATACTCCTGCCATTTTTTCTACACCGTTACTTCCATTGATGGCATCCGTCTGTGCATTCTGTCAATTGAGAGCTGTAAAATTGACTAGAATCATACTTCAAATTATTTCCTCAGTTGATTATGGATATTTCACAGCAGCTTGACAAGGGTGTATTTGTTTCCAAAATCTGATTCGAAGAGGTAGAGGTTGAAATTGAACTCTCACCTCATTATCAAGTGTACCATTTCCCCACAATAGGTATAATTTGTTTTCACTGATTGTTGTTTTCCAATTATATTCTACAATTATAGCAAAAAACAATATTACATGGAGTGAATTTTTTGGATCTCAACACAGTTAGTATCCGATAGCCAATATTCATGGATTCACTGGATAGTGAATATGTTCCACTTTGAGAAGCATGGATGACCAGCAATTGCTATTTTGTATAGCACATTTATTGCTCTGAATTGAATTGATATAGGCTTGGACATCCATTCGGTAATTTAGATTTTTGTTATCAAAATGCTACATTCTATTAACCTATTAAAAGATACAAAGCCATCAGAAAGCTTTGGTCCAATTTCCAACATGAATACAGATTTCAACAAAGATCTTCTCGATAGTCAAAAAAGTATTACATTCTTCAGCAGAACAATGCCACTTAAACAAATGATTCTGAAACAGTATTTCATGGATATAGTGAACTGTGGTATTTTGAAAGACAGTATTTACATCTGTAAAAGTTTCTGAGTCTGCAGAATTTTCTGAGTCTGTAGAAGTTTTTGAATTTGTAGAAATTGCTGAACCCATAGAAGTTACTTAGTCTGTAAAAGTTTCGGAGACCCTAGTAGCATTGAACTGAAAATAGCAATAATTGCCCAAATTATTCTGATTTGTGGGTCTTTGGAGGGTCTACAAGCCATGTTAGCAGATTTGTTTCCAAAAAGATTAGATAACGAATGAATTTTTCAAGTGGCTTGTGGAATTGAATATGATACAATACATATTGCAGATATGATGACAGTAGTAATAGCCTAGACAGCAAGTATAATGGTATATATAAAACTGGAAATATAACTGGTAGAATTAATTAAAGACTTGTTCTTTTGTCAAGGTCTCAAGGCTCAGTATTTAAGTGGTTAGGAAAACCGATCTTGGATTTGGAATTGCAACTATTGCAAATATAATAAAAGATTAAATTGCAAAATGATAGAGGTGAATGGAAGTTGATATTGAAGCAATCGATTATTTTATAAAATAGGAAATAAGTAAAGAGAAATGCAGTTCTCCACAAAACCACTGGCGTTATATATAACAGTTGCAACTATTGTTATCTTAACTCACTTGTTCCAAAATTCACTCAACCTTTCCTAACTAGGTATATTGCATATTCACCTTTCTATCTTATATCATTTTTTATCTCAAATAATAATCCAAATCTGTTTCTTGTTCGTTCCATTCTATATTTCTCTCTATAAATGTTTTGCCTTGCTTGATTATTTGTAGGTGATTCTTACACGGCATAAACAAGATGTATTTCCAATAAATCCGAACATTCTTCATTAAGCATCATATTATACAATCATCATAAGCCCGGCCGGTTCATCCCGGTATTACAATTCTTGCC
This sequence comes from Trichophaea hybrida, assembly GCA_015178995.1. Lineage (NCBI taxonomy): Eukaryota > Fungi > Ascomycota > Pezizomycetes > Pezizales > Pyronemataceae > Trichophaea > Trichophaea hybrida. The sequence goes on from WHVE01000961.1 coordinate 14,910, forward strand.
AAAGTACAACAAAATGAATTTCATTCAAGTTGATTGATATTAATCAGACTTGGACCAAGATATTCAAATAATGTGTAATTTCATATGATTATACATATATGTAAGATATTGATACCAAAGATATAATGTTCTCATACAAAGCCTGTGAAATATATAACCAAAGTTTCATATACAGATAGTGGTACTTATCATATATATCTTCTGTTTGCAGTATTTCTCTAAGAATATACAGAACAATAAATGCTCACTGCGATCTGGTATGTTAGGTTTTCTTATTGTAAAACAAATTCTGATCACATGCTTAGAATTAACAGCGGTTCCAAATATTACCATTTCCAGTGATATAAAGATACATCAGTCGATGATATATATTATATAAGATTGATGAAAATTGAAACTATTGAAATCTTACTGGTATTTTTGCAGATTGCAATATATATACATGAATAAATATTTATTGGCTGTATTGAAATTGTTAGGTAGTTAGCCAGTCAAATAACTATGAACTTTTCCTGGTGGTGGATATTTCCTGAAACTGATACTAATATCGCGAGAATAGAGTATATTAATAGTAGAATATATGTGTATATACAATATCAAATTGTAAGAAAGACTTTAATATGAAGCATTAGTCAATTGTCTGGGAATATGGAAAAGAATTTATACTGAATAATTATCAAAGATACTACAATTCATGATGACAGGTTGTTAGTACAACTACTTTCGGTATATAATAACATACTGTTTCCATTCTTGTAAAGTGAGTCTATATATGTCTATCTGATCTACCTTTATAGCTCTGGCCCAATGACTTTCTTGCATCCATAGTATGAGTCAGCTGCACAATTTATATTTTGGTAAAAATATATTTTCTATCCAAAGCCTAAATCGATTATTTGACTTTCTTGCAAGCTGTAAACAACATTTTGTAGGAAAAAGAAAATAGCTGAACAATTAACTGGATTCAGTTATGGTATATAGATGGTGAATTCTATTTAGAATATATGTATAGTATATTTTTGTCTTGAACATTTGACAACTACTTGATATTTCAGTCTGCTTGTTCCAAATATTTCTTTTCTCGATTATATTTCTGAACTCTTTCCATTCCTGACTGTACTAACTGCTCATAACTTTTTCAACTATTTTGCCATGTTCATATAGGTATCTATTGTTATCATTACAAATATTATTTCTTCATTTCATATAATCAGGTGTAAATTGCACGAAATTGATGGCAAGCCTAAATAGTTTGTTAGAAATATACAAAATATATTGTGAAAATAGTATTGATTTGGTTGTTCTAGATACAATACTATAGATAGAACCGATTATAGTTGAAAACTTCAATAAAGAAAAAATAGAAGGAGTGGGTTGGCAGTATATTTTTCTTATTGCTGTATAGTATAAATTTTATTTTACCAAATAAACACTCCAAATTAGTCAAATAGAAAATTCATTTCTCATTATATTGCCCTACTGGTAAATTTTTGAGTATGGAATATATTATAGAGTTACAGAATGAAACAATTTGCTTTGCTTTATATCAAAATGCTGCCTCCAACAATATCAAATATCGACAGTATCTTAATTTTGATTTGGATATAGATATTGTATTTTGAAGTTCTAAATAGAACAGCAATTGATGAGAAATATCAGTTCAATATATACCAATATACAGTATGATATTAGCGACAACCACACCAGCAAAACTATTTTTCGAAAATAAGTCATCAACCAGCACAGCTATCGCCAAGCGGACACTTGCAATCGATTCATAACCCCCAATTACCCCCCCTACAATAGGGCATCTCTCTTCCAGCACCTTTATTGTTGTTGGGTGGAAAGCTGGGCCTCTTACCCCTCTTTTCCCACCCCTGCAGCCCCCTGCAAAAGGGCCCCCACCGATCCTCTACACAACCAATTCTTATCTAAACAACTCCAAACTTTGGAAGCATTGAAAGCACATATAGACGAGGCTCAGGTTTCAATTTCAGACCAAAAGCTTAACATTTGCATTAGTTACACAAAATCTTCGAAAAGTCGCTTTTTCGCTCCTACCCCCTCTCTATCTCAGTGGAATCAACTCCAAATCAAAAACGGACAACGGCAATCGATTCAGCGGCCCCAGAAGCCCTTCGAACGAACCATCTATACCTGCCTACAAGCCCCAGACTGCCTGGGCCGAAAATCCTCGAAGATAAAAACACTATTTCAGATTTCATCGTTTTTCCCCGAATTTTCATCTGTTTCAAAGGCCCTTAAGAACACAGCTTGCACACACACACAGGTCAACCCTGCCGAAAGCACAACTCAATCGGACAAAAATTGACTTCACAACGGTTGATTTTCATATTTTCGCATTTTTCCCATCCCCGCCCTTTTTGAAACATATTGGCCACCGGGGCCCAGCAGACCTACCAGGGTGTAGGTGACAACGTCCGGCTACTTTGCCGCCATTGACCCCCTGAGTCTTTGGGTGGATCCTCCAGAGTTAAGTTGCACTTCCTTTCTTGCAGTGGTTTTACAGCCCCATCACATAGCTGACCTCATAGGGGTCTTCCTGTCGCTACGGGTGTTTCTGTAACTGCTGTGAGGAGGTAAAAGGCTCTATTACCAGGCTTCAACACCTTGCTAGGACAAAGGAGGTGAAGCTCTAACTCCCTCAGGGAATAGGTGGTACCGAGACCACTTATATCAACATTGAAACGTCGGATTTATTACTATTCAAAAATACCCAGAAAATTAGTATACCTTTAACATATTTAGTACCCAGCAAACCCTGACCAGTCCTAAATGTCTGCCCCTATACCACCACCTCCTCCACCTGGCACTTCCAGTACTTATGGAATGCACCTTTACCCAAACCCCAATTCAGACCCACTTGCCGCAATTGATACCTCAGCTGTATCACACACTACACTTACGGGCCCCATATCCAAACGAGGAAGGAAAGGCAAGCAGGGAAGTTCTCGCCGACTGCCAGCTACCTCACTATACCCTCCACTCAATGTCCCTCGTACACGTTCAAGCACCCGCATGGCCATTGGCAATGTCCATCCCAGGACACCCTCTGAACAACTACAACCATCTTCCCCACCTCAACAACCAACCAACCAAGGCCATCTCGGAAACCCTGATGATGCAGATCTAGAACAGGGAGATGCTCCAGGGGATACCGAAGCCAATGATGAATGTTCTGACGATGATGACGATTCCGAAGATGAAGACTTTCAGGACCCATCTATCGACCTGCTGAATCCAAATGACGAAGATGAAGATAGGATTCATCAGGTATTAAAAGCCATCCTTGAACCACTCCACAAGGATATTCTCAAAATCAACAAACGACTCACCACCCAAAACCGAAAACTGGCAACCCGCTTAGCCTCGATGGAAACCAAACATGAAATTGCCCTCAATACCATTGCAACCCTTGGACAACTAGTTGAATACCTTGTACAAATCCAAGCTTCAAAGAAAGATGCACCACCAGCACCACCAGACCTACTAACTCCAGCCGTCGCAGAAGGGACTTCCCCCAAACCCACACTCCGGTCAGCAATTGCATCTGCATGCGCAAAGAAAGACCCACCAAAAGATAAGAATGGGCGTACTCTGAATCCCCGTCCTCTGACCAAAAAACAATGCACACTAGTGATTGCCCGACACAGTGATCAACCAGTTACTGCTGATCTTATAAAACTTAAGCTCACCATCAACGCCACCCTCCGATGCTGCCATGCAGACCCTTTGGCCAATATTGGACATGTTTCTGCTAACTATAAGTACAATCTCATCCTCCTTACAGCAGACGCCTGCACTGTGGAATTGGTACTAGCCCACAAGGCTGCAATTGAAGAAACAGTTCGTTCAGTCGACACAACTGTACAAAATCTCAAAAAGCAACAAACTTGGATCCGAATGATGGTTCACTCTAATGACATTACTATGTTTCCTGAATGTGAAACTGGAATGAAATTATTGAAAGAAGATATTGAGATGAACAACAATCATATCAAGCTTACCACTCTACCACAATCTCTTATGAAGCCAGAAACATGACCACACAAAAAGACAACCACCATGGTTATCGCAGTCCGTACTGAACCTGAAGCAAAACTTATTCAAGACCATGGAGTACAAGTAGATGGCAGGACCCGCAAAGCCGACCGATATGTGGAATCCCGACCAACCGACCAATGTACAAACTGCCAACAATATGACCATTCCTACCTACGATGCAAACAATCAGCTATCTGCAATATATGTGCAGAACCTCACACCACCACCTCCCACTCATGCGGATCATGTCCCAGCATAGGCAAACAGTGTGTCCATGATGTTATCCAATGCATCAATTGCAAGGGTAATCACCAGGCCAACGATTCTAAATGCCCGACTATTACTGCCCTACGTGCTGAGGCACAAGCCAAGTTCATGAACGACCACCTGACCATCACCCATGCCCAAACAACCTTCCTATTCATCTACCAAAATTCGAATTATACAACACAACTGCAACCGTTCCTCCTTAGTCATCAATACCCTTCTTGACTTTGCAGTTGGAACGGCTGACCTTCTTTTACTCCAAGAACCTGGATTCAACCAAGACAACACATTCATTACAACACACCCTGGATTTGAGCTACCAATACCACCTAAAAACTGAAGAAAACACAATAGGGCAATTGCCTATGTGGCCAAAAACAATCCTTATATCAAATGCTCACCACGTTATGACATCAGCCAGAATCCTGATATTCAAGTCCTTGAAATATCAACCCCAGCAATAGCACCAATCACAGTCTTCAATATTTACAATGAACACGAAGGCATATCTAATCTCTACACCATTCCAAGAAGCTTCACCAAAATCTCATTGCCTGAACGATGCATTATTGCTGGTGACATGAATGCCCATCATATATGGTGGAATTCACATATCAAAACACCCAATCGTGCTGACGAACTTGTTCATATCATGGAAACCAATAACTTTTCCCTCCTGAATGAACCTGACATCCCTACATACTACTACCGAAATGGCAAGGGAACCTCTATTATCGACCTGGCCTTTACATCCCAAGCTATCCATGACTCAGTTACAAATTGGGCAGTGGATGACGACACATCCACTGGTTCAGACCATGCAACAATACGTTTTGATATCTTGGCAGAATCTGAACTTGTTACCACCGACTCCGACACGATAAGATACAACTGGAATAAGTCAGATTGGGATTTATTCTCGCAATCTCTCAATACACTCTCCCATGCCTCATGAATGGTCTGGCAATACCTCCATGAACAACCAACTGAATCCAACCTTGACAAATCAGCCGAACTGCTCCAAGATATGATTCTTGATGCAGTTAAGCAATCTACCCCAATTCTCCAGCTTACAACACATTCAAAACGCTGGTGGACCCCGCAACTCAGAATCTCCCGAACACAGATGAACCGTGCCCAGAAGCAGTGGAAGAAAACCTGCCTTGAATGTGATCACATCAAATTCAAAGCTGTTCGAAACCAATATTTCCGGGATATCCGCAAGTCCAAGACAACAATGTGGATTCAATTTTTAGCAAATGCACAAGGCACTGAGATCTTTACAGCCCTCCATTACACCAAACCCAGGAAAACCCAGCGAACACCATCCCTATCATTCTCCAACACAACAGCAGTGACTTTTGAAGAAAAGGCAGTACTGTTCCGTTCTACCATGTTCCCACCCCCACCAGTAGCACCTTCCCCAACTGATATCACCAATCGACCAACCCTGCCATGGGTTACATTTACCCCTACAGAAATCAAACAAGCAATTTTCACCTCTGCACCACGTAAAGCCCCCGGACCCGATGGGCTTCCCTTTTACTGTCTCCAGCAAGCATACCTAGCAGCCACTGAACAATTCAACAGTCTCTTTGCTACACTTGGCACCACAGGATATCACCCCACATGTTGGCGACAAGCAACCACTGTGATTATACCTAAAACCTGGAAAACCGGATTATTCAATATCTAAGGCCTACCGACCTGTTGCCCTTCTCAATTGCCTTGGGACGATCCTTGAAAAGTTGATGGCAAACCGAATTGCATACATGGCCGAAAAATACAACCTGCTACACAAAGATCAAATAGAAGGACGAAGACAACGTTCTGCTATAGTTGCTGCAATGGCACTTACACATGAAATTGAACAAGGAACACATGCAAAGGAAATGACTACTGCCCTCTTTATGGATGTGAGTGGCGCATTGGACAATGTATCCAGGGACCGTCTCCTCCAAACTCTACGACAACTGGGCTACCCGACCGCAATTCAATTATGGGTCGACCACTTTTTATCCGACCGTACAACAGCACTGGCATTTGATGGACAAAAGGAAGACCTCAGCCCCGTCCGGACAGGAATCCCTGAGGGATCACCTGCATCCCCAATTCTCTTCCTCCTCTATCCCAGTCCTCTCTTCTACAAACTCAAAACCCATTACCCCACCTCCTGAACTCTAAGCTATATCGATGATGTTGCAATTGTTGTTCGAAGCAAATCAAAAGCCAATAATGCAAGATGCCTCGAGGTGGCTGCACGGACAGCTTTCAAATGGGCAGAAAACAATGCAGTACGATTTGATGACTCAAAGTCAGAAATGATGCACTTCCACAATAAACGAAACGGTGATACCTCCGATGACGAAAAGATTACCCTACCCAATGGCACTACCATTTCCCCCGGCACAAAAGGCATTGGCCCAGATATGGTGTGGTGGATTGGTATTTGGTTTGACAGAAAAATCAACTTCAAACACCATGTTATGCTGAAGGCTGCAAGCAGCAAAAGCGCCCTTGGAGCCCTCAAATCACTAGCCAATACAGAATCCGGACTTACACCCAGTGCAGTCCGCCAACCATACAATGCGTGTGTTGTCCCTGTCTGCGACTTCGGAGCTGAAGTTTGGTGGATGGGGCAAGCAACATATCAACAGAAATTTGAAACAGTTCAAAATATGGCACTTCGGTGCATCCTTGGAGCCTTCCGCACATCTCCAACAATAGCCCTACACAATGAAGAAGCCCTGCCACCAGTAGCTGTTCGACTTGATCACATACGAAGAAAATATGCAATTCGAATACTTACGTTTCCCGAAATGCATCCAATCTGACAACGTTGTCCATTGACTTTCCCTCCATTTCATGAAACCCCAGAGTCTAGTAACACAACTGGGCCCTGGATTTCATGGGACAGTATGCAACAAAATAACCGCAAATTTGAAACACATCTTATCCAAACCTTATCAACTCTCAGGCCATGGATTTGCAACAGGTCGGAGATTGAAACCTATTCAACCACAGCCTGTTCACCGTGGATTGAAAGTAGAGTAAAAAGGCAAATTAATCCTCGTTCAAAGAATGAGGAAGCCAAAGCCCACGAAGCCCAGTATGCAATGTTGAAACAAGATGACTGCAATATTGTTTGTTATTCAGATGGATCTATGTTGAACGAAAACATTGGTACAGGAACTGTAGTTGAAATGACAGGAGAAGATGTCATTGAAGCAACCTATCCAATGGGCCATCAACAGGAAGTTTATGATGCTGAATTACTTGGTATTCTTAAAGTTGCACAGAAATGCTTTCAGATCTGTCAACGTAATAACCTCACCAAAAGACATATATGGATTTTCACAGACAATCAAGCTGCCATACGACGTCTCAATACCCTCAATCCCGCCCCTGGACAGTCCACTTCCCTGGCACTCTCCAACATCGCCAATAACCTCCATGCACACAAAACTACTATCACAGTACAATGGGTTCTTGGCCATACAGATGTACCTGGAAATGAACTTGCTGATAAGTTGGCAAAAAAGTCCACTCTGGAAAAACCACCTACCTACTATAACTCCTCCTTATCATACCTCAAGAGGGTAACCCGAGCAGCACAAATGCAGGAATGGGGGGATTGGTGGATGCGACATCCCGCGAAAGGAAAGAACCATATTGGAATATTCCTTACCAAACCAGACAATATTTTCAGCAGTGGCAACCGCCAGTTTGCATCTACTGTCACCCAACTACGAACCGGACATGGATACTTCCGCAGTTATCTATACAAAATTCCAACTAATTCTGTTGACTCCCCTCTCTGCCCATGTCGCTATGGAGGTTCCCAGTCACCGGAACATCTTCTACTAAGATGCCCTTTATACCAACGCGAAAGACAAACCATGCGGAAAGAGATTGGAGTTTTACACCCTCGATATCTCTGGAAGCATCTTCTTTATACCGATAAAGCAATGCAACCTTTGAAACATTTTCTGCGCGACACACATATAGCTACTCGAAGATGGTACCTGGGCCAATTCCGTGATGATGAACACCTTGGGCATGGCAACATCCAAATTGCAGGCCAGGGAACTGTCAACGATATGGTGGAGGAACATCAGAGTGAGAGTGGAGGGGATGATGGGGGGGAGGATGATGAGAAGGAAGGAGAAGCAGAGAGTTGAGAGGAGGATGAAATTTGAACGGGGAAGGGAGGAGGAGGGTAAACTCCAGGGGGAGAACCTGCATGATATGCAGGACCAAGCCGAATGAGACTGACAGATATATTATCATTGTATGAAGCGTGTTACAAACCGCTATGATTTATTGGAAATTTCTTTGTAACCAGAGCAGGGGTGATAGGAGACTGCGGAGCGGTACTACCTAGCCAGGGGTTTTTCATTTTTACTTTGTTCAGTTCCGTTTGTTTTTCTTGTTCTAGGTCATTTGTTTGTACCTCACCGGCCATAGCCTACGGGCTGCATGCTGAATGATGAATAAATAAATTAATAAATAAATACACAGTATGATATTGAAATTGATTTGATAAACCAAGTTGTATAACAGTTGAGAGATTGTAAATATTATAAAATAAAGCAATGATGAATATACAACTACCATATCAATTCTATTATCATGTTATAGAGGTTAATTTATATATTCTATATCAAAATGCTTTTAGTCTTTAAAAAAGATTTCCAGAAAATACTTAATTTTGGAAAGATATATTATATCAAACCACTTGCAAATACACCATTATTCATTTTTCAAAAGCAACTTAAAAGATTCTTAAATCTGTGGATATAGAATATCCATCCAAGTTATGGAATAATTATAATTTTTATTTATTTATTTATTTATTCATCATACAGCATGCAGCCCGCAGGCTATGGCCGGTGAGGTACAAACAAATAACCTTGAACAAGAACAACAAATGAAACCGAACAAAGAAAAAACAAAAAACCCCTGGCTAGGTAGTACCGCTCCGCAGTCTCCTATCACCCCTGCTCTGGTTACAAAGAAATTTCCAATAAATCATCGCGGTTTGTAACACGCTTCATACAATGATAATATATCTGTCAGTCTCATTCGGCTTGGTCCTGCATATCATGCAGGTTCTCCCCCTGGAGTTTACCCTCCTCCTCCCTTTCCCGTTCAAATTTCATCCTCCTCTCAACTCTCTGCTTCTTCTTCCTTCTCATCATCCTCCCCCCCATCATCCCCTCCACTCTCACTCTGATGTTCCTCCACCATATCGTTGACAGTTCCCTGGCCTGCAATTTGGATGTTGCCATGCCCAAGGTGTTCATCATCACGGAATTGGCCCAGGTACCATCTTCGAGTAGCTATATGTGTGTCGCGCAGAAAATGTTTCAAAGGTTGCATTGCTTTATCGGTATAAAGAAGATGCTTCCAGAGATATCGAGGGTGTACAACTCCAATCTCTTTCCGCATGGTTTGTCTTTCGCGTTGGTATAAAGGGCATCTTAGTAGAAGATGTTCCGGTGACTGGGAACCTCCATAGCGACATGGGCAGAGAGGGGAGTCAACAGAATTAGTTGGAATTTGGTATAGATAACTGCGGAAGTATCCATGTCCGGTTCGTAGTTGGGTGACAGTAGATGCAAACTGGCGGTTGCCACTTCTGAAAATATTGTCTGGTTTGGTAAGGAATATTCCAATATAGTTCTTTCCTTTCGCGGGATGTCACATCCACCAATCCCCCCATTCTTGCATTTTTGCTGCTCGGGTTACCCTCTTGAGGTATGATAAGGATGTGTTATAGTAGGTAGGTGGTTTTTCCAGAGTGGACTTTTTTGCCAACTTATCGGCAAGTTCATTTCCAGGTACATCTGTATGGCCAGGAACCCATTGTACTGTGATTGTAGTTTTGAGTGCATGGAGGTTATTGGCAATGTTGGAGAGTGCCAGGGAAGTGGACTGTTCAGGGGCGGGTTTGAGGGTATTGAGACGTCGTATGGCAGCTTGATTGTCTGTGAAAATCCATATATGTCTTTTGGTGAGGTTATTACGTTGACAGATCTGAAAGCATTTCTGTGCAACTTTAAGAATACCAAGTAATTCAGCATCATAAACTTCCTGTTGATGGCCCATTGGATAGGTTGATTCAATGACATCTTCTCCTGTCATTTCAACTACAGTTCCTGCGCCAATGTTTTCGTTCAACATAGATCCATCTGAATAACAAACGATATTGCAGTCATCTTGTTTCAATATTGCATACTGGGCTTCGTGGGCTTTGGCTTGCTCTTTCTTTGAACGAGGATTAATTTGCATTTTGACTCTACTTTCAATCCACGGTGGACAGGCTGTGGTTGAATAGGTTTCAATCTCTGACCTGTTGGAAATCCATGGCCTGAGGGTTGATAAGGTTTGGATATGACGTGTTTCATATTTGCGGTTATTTTGTTGCATACTGTCCCATGAAATCCAGGGCCCAGTTGTGTTACTAGACTCTGGGGTTTCATGAAATGGAGGGAAAGTCAATGGACAACGTTGTCGGATTGGGTGCATTTCGGAAAACGTAAGTATTCGAATTGCATATTTTCTTCGTATGTGAATAATTATAATGGAATATCTATTATCATTTAATAATAAACATAGAGATTGGATATCCAGATGGTGAATTTTGACCAGAATTGATTTGATGACGGAATATAATCTTGGATCAAATCTAGTGTTAGCAATGGTTCCAACCCGCAGTCTCTGGGTTGGGTTCGTGTTGGAACCGACCCGTTTCCAAATTAATGGTTCGGGTTGTCAGTTGAACCGAACCAGAAGGAATGGTCCAGGTTGACTCCACATTTTGGAACCGCCCAAATTCCCGGAATGTTAGACGGGTCTAGAAGCGGGTTCATACTATTGCGCATGCGACTCTTGATATTCTCAATCGAATCAAATAAGCGATTCATATTTACAATTTTGCCCGGCATTAAACTTGCTTCAGTCAAATCCAATATTATAACTACAATTTATTAAATAAGTATCATAACCTGGTAGTTTAACTTTGTAACAAGAAGAAAGACAGCCAAAACTATGTTTTAACTCGAGCTGTGGTAAATTCATGTATGCTGTAGTATGTGTCAATTAATATAAATATTTTAGTATCAATAATTTCAATGATCACATTATTGCCTACCTTCCACACATTTTATTTATATCTACTCCAATCTTATCTTTAAAATTAACTTGAAAAATGCGTAAATAATATCACTATGGGCCCAGCATTTACGTTTCTCAAATATATTGTCTTAACAGCCTTTTCATTATATATGGAAACAGAAAACCAAAAGAAATAAAAGATAATAATTACCGCTCTACCGTCGGTTATTCCCTGACCCATTGCGTTCTTGCTGTGTGTTGACAGGCAGAGGGTTCAAAACGATTAGAGTTGCTGTGCGATTAGACTTTCGAACTGGCCTGATGAAGCCTGCGATGTTAGGGGCAGCATGTACATATGGCCGTTCAGCCTGATCAATGACATCAGAATCATTGTCTATATCCATATCATCTTCATTGTCAGCCTCCCCATTGTTTTCATTATCGTTTGGATCGTCCAAGTCAATGTTCCAATTGAGCCAATCATCAGTATCAGAATTCGTTTCGGAAGAACTATCATCATCACTTTGGCTCAGCTGGCGGTCGATCCTTCGTATTCGGTGGATGTTGAGAACATTGGTTTTGCCATCAGGCAGGTCGATCTGTGATAAGGACGGTTGAATTGGAGATTTTTCAGTCATTTTGAAAGCTGCAACACCATCATGTTTAAAGGCTGACCATGATGCTTTAACTGTCTCTTTAGTGTCTGAAATGTAACCCATGGCAGTCATTTGCTTATTCTGGATGGGTGATGCCTTCTGAGTTGCATGTAGGTTTTCACTGCCCTGCCACATCTCCAAAAAGTCATGAACCTTGGCCATCCGATGCAGCTTTCTTTCCTCCGAATGTTTTTTGATTTCAGAATCGTTATCAGATATTGATGAATGTATTTGTGATGTATCACCGGCCAAAAGACTGAGATGATTTCTTGCAAACTGCCGAACAACCACTTTTCGTCGAAGTGTTTCACCCGTAGTTTTTGACTTCCTGCACCCTATGACATCTTTGCCAGATTACACATCAACTCTGAAACAGCAATCTAACCAATATTGAGTCTGACAGCCAACTCTGATTCCAGGACAACAGTATAACATCAACAGATATATGGTCCCAACATGACTATCTACAGTCTAAATTTAGCTCTGACATGATTCTCCAACTGATATCAACTCTGACAGCCGATTCTGAGACAGGCAACAAATCAACTCTGATATGGCAGACTAACCAATCATGACTCCGATGGCCAACTCTGATACAAGTACAATGGCACACCGCATTTCTAACATGGTTACAATATCACGATATACAGCCTAACTTCATCTCTGGTATTGCTGTCCAACTGATATCAATCTGACAGCCAACTCTGACATGAGCAACAAATAACCTATATGGTATAACCTTATCTCCGATATATAGTCCTAATGTCACCATATATGGTCTAGCTTCAACCCTGACATTGCAGTCTAACTGATTCCCACTTCCACAGCTAACTCTGATACAAACAACAATTCCCATCACTGATATAGGTCTCAAGGTATGGAGGTTTGAATGTATTCCAAGAGGAGGAAATGCTATGTTCATAGTGATCAGTCATTGTCTCTGGGTATATACAAAGCCAAAACCTTCACCCTTATTACAATCAAACATACCTGATATGTACACCAAACTGTATAACATGCTTGCAAGGCGCCAAATATTCCAAAAGCTTCAGTGGCAGCAGTAAGTAGAGCAATCTGGAATCCAATGGCAGCAAGCACAGTAATTACAATCTATCACAGAGCAACCCACAGAGGTGTATTGACCCATACTCCCATAGTCTAATCTAGCAACAACTGAAAGGTAGTTATTGTGGTAATAATTATAATAATGGATGGCAACAAAGAATGACTCCTGAGTCTGGAGAGCTGAGGGAAGTAATGTCTATCTCTGGATTTGGCACTGACATTGAATTTTAACATGGGCTCTGACTTAGACTCAGAAATTGATATAGACTTAGTAACAAAAGTTTCTCTATATTTATGATGATGATGATGATAATGAGAATCACACTCCACAATGGTCTGATCAAAGAACATATACAATGCTCAGAATCATGAAGGAGGTAATATCCATCTGCATATCGGACTCTGATATCAAACTCTGACAATGGTTATTGACAATGCTTTGTTACAAGTGTCTATCAGCATTGATGGTTACAAAAATAATGAAAATAATGGGGGCGATAACAATGGTGATTTAACAATATCAATTTGTGAGTCCAGAAAGCAGTGGGAGGTAATAATCATCCCCATATCCAACTCTGACATTGAACTCAGGTATTGAACTATGGCATTTATCCTCTTCTCACCAACTCACCAATACTATGCTTCTCAGTAACCCAGAGTATGCTCTACTGGAATGTGTTCTTGGCTTCAAATTGAACAACTACTCCCTCATTTATACAGTTGCAAATCTGAGATCATACTGCCATAGATAGAGGTTGTCTGCTAAAATGCAAGGTAGGCAATATTGGGCTGTCAAAGGTTTGGTGAGATCTAGCCAACAATAAATTCTTCTGCCAAATTCTTACCCAGGATGAATATTTGACTGATGTGAACAAGTAGTCTGCAGAGCACTTTGAACAAGCATAATTATATGTGAAAATAGCTTTGTAGTATGATATATCTACTATAGCAATTCATATAGTAAGTATTTATACTCCCCAACTACTGCCTTTTAACACTAACAAATAAGTTTGCATACAGCCCTTTGGCTCCCTGGGAAATCTCAGCCACACAATCATGTGAGATTGTACCAAACCAAGGTGTTGACACTTTTGGCAATATGTGGAACAATGATTAACAAACTCAAGTTACGATGATAATATCTTCTCCAACTTACCGATTCTATCAGTTACATTACCAGAATTATATAAGATTGTATTCCATCATTGTTTATTTCAATCTTTTGACAAACAAGGTACCAAAAATTGTATTCTTGCATCAGACCCTGTCGGTTATCATAGTAAAGATCTTCTTTGACTCTGGGTCTCATAATTTCATTAGATATCCTTACACTAACCACTTTGCCAGGAAGTTAACACTTAGTTGCCTATCAATTGCTGCTATCCCAGTATATCAGCTATTGAACAATTGAGTAGCCAGCAGCTACCTTTGTGTATTATTTGATACGGATAGGTATAAGAATACATATTCACATACCTATGATATACTTAATATTTTAGTAGTTTCCAGGATCATATACCAACCTGTATGCCCAATGGGAAAGCATCTCAGAACTGCATTTAAAGTGGATATTTCATATATATATAAAATGAATTGACAGGGCTGATGGTATGCATCAGAAAGGTTTGGCAGATATATTATAGAACCCAAATACTGTAATTGTAGATAAGGATATTGACAGCCAATTTGGTATATTATTATTGTCAATAAAAATGTTTGTACTTTATAATCCAAAGCTGGAGCAGATTGCAAGAGGTTTCTGGAATATATTTATATTAGACCCTGACAAGTAACCATGAGCTCTGACTTGATCATGACCATTATATCTGAGAACTCTGACAAGCAACCATGGGACTATGGCAATTGTACTTCCTGAATTGGACTATCAACCATAAGGTGTGATATAATCATGGTCATCATATCTGTTGACTTTAACAAGTGACCATTGTGCCCAACATGATCATGTGTATCATGCCTGTAAATCAAAGAAGCAAACATACAGTATGATATATTGATGGCCATTATATCCGACGATTGTGGGAAGCCACTACACAGTCTTGTATAATCATGGCCATCATACCTGCAGACTCTAGGATGTGATTGTAGGGTTCAACATAATTATGGCTGTTATACCCATAGTCTTGATCAGCAAAATATCCGAGTTGCATTGGGTGCCTACGTAGGCACCCAATGCTCCCAACGCTCCCAACGCAACTGCGCCCTTACGTAGATGAGTGTCATCCGCTTAGGGCTTACAACTGCAGTTCTGGTTGCAGCGGCAACTTGTCACATTGCCATCCCAATTAAGAGACACGCCATTGCAACACTAATTCAATTCGTGCGGGTTGATGACAATCGCCAAATGAAATCGAACAGGTAATTACACATTGCATTACGTCGCCTGTGTGCTACGTAACTTACTGTCCAATCGGCTTGAATGAGTGTACAACTTCGTACCTTGCTCCATAGACACTCTGCCATCATTGTCATTTCTCATCTCTATGTCATGTACCGTACAATATGGCCAATTGACATGGCAACTCTGTACGTCGCTCAATACATATCGCACTTGACGTCAGTCACTTCTAACGAATGCTGCATTTGATGAATGTGAACTCATGTATCGTCACATCCAATTGCAGTGTTATTCTTCAAAATTGACATGGTCATTACAGCAGATTTGGATGATATACAGTTCAATTGCACTGTCTATGCCACACAATAACGCTAAGAGTTGCCATAACAATTTTCTACATTGCATTACTATTTCTGCTCATAGCCATTCACACGATCTGTCCCCTCACCCCTATCCTCTGCCTCCTCCACCTCCTCTGCCTCCTCTGCCCCCTCCACCTCCTTCTCCACCTCTAACTGCTCCCTCACCTGACATTCGTCATCTGGAAGCAGCTGACCATCGTCATCCGAGACATCTACTGATGGACGATTGCGCGGCCGACTCCCACAATTGCCCTAAGATTGTCATGTGATTTCACTATACTCGATGTGGGAATCTGAGTCACGAATTTGATCAGATTATTAGCCATCTTGGGATTGGTCATCACCATCATACTCATTGTCAAGACAATTGTGTTCGTTGTCCAGACCATCTTCAATATCGCAAATGTGATTCGCAACAGGGGTCTCAGGAAGATGTTGGTAAATTGGCTCCTCCTCCACCTCGGTGTCATCCTCGAGAAAACGGTTGATGGCTGCATGGTTGGAAGCAAGCACTGGATGTGGAGGAGTAACCAGCCGAGTTGGCTTGCCAATGATCAGGCGATGTAACTTATTCTTGATTCCCATCTTCACTCGGTCACAATACTTTCCTGGCAAGCTATTCCAGCGCTCCATATGCCTGACGTATAATGCTTGAGTTGTCAGTACAACACACGTTATAGACGGAACAACTTAACTTACGAATGACGTTCTCCTGGAGAATGGAAGCTGTGGCGATGGCTTTATGTGTCTGTTAGGAGTCTTGCCCTCAGTCCATATATACTCTTCAGTGCCCATTGCAGTGCAGTTGCTGAGAGAACTATGAGAGTTGGCGTGATGGTCTCACAAATGCATTGTACTGGCCGCGGGCCAGGCTCCCCTTTCCGGGTTGGTTCAAAAAACAAGAAGATGGAAATGAGGTATCTCTTCGGTGTGGAATGGTGAAGCAACGTCCTGAATTGTTGTATCAACCTCGAAAATTGATAGCCAGGAAACATACTGGTAACGCACATCATATGACTTCTCACCATCCTCAAGTATCCAAATGAATCAGTCATCCTTCAGGAGATGACTAACGGTCGAGAGCTGGTCAGTGTCGCAGGAGCAACTGTCGAGGTTGTAAGCGATCCGACTATGGCCCTGGCATTGCCAATTATTGAGGATCGGACGGAGTTGAGGCACATTTATCTATTTGTAGAGTCCAGTCAGGACGCAGAAAATTGTTGAAATGACGTACGTATGTGGTGGCCTTGTATTGTGTGCATACTACGAAACCTTGAAACCTATGCATCTTCCGCATCCTGCCATGAATCATTAACTTCCTGGCAATGATTTTTCTTAGTACTGGCAATTCTCTGAGTTGTGAAGGCAATCACCAAAGCTATTTCTTCATCGGTCATGAATGGTTTCCCCTGCAGGATACGAGACTCAATAGTCCATGTTGAATGATTGAGTAATGCGCGGTACGTATTGTCAGAAATTGCCATTACGCTGGAGAGGTTTTGGGGACTTTAGGATTCTGGATGATTGCCTTGCGCGAAGGTGATGACAATGTTACACATTCACGTGGCGATTTGTCTGGTTGTCAGATCTCTGGGTAATGGCTGGACACCATCTCCATCATTGACGATGAACGGATTTGACATAGCGCACTGCTGATGAGTGGTGTTGCGTCGGTGGCACTGGCAACGTGATAGGTTGCTGGAGAGTTGTTGAACAGGGATCGGAAGGCCCCTATATTGGCGGCAGGTATGTCGGTTGATGGAGGAGTTGCTGCAATGTTTTTGGGTTGCTCGAGCAATTCAGGCTGTTGTTTCCTACTTTTGGCTGTTTGGAATGTTGACTAGATTGCTGATCAGTAGTATGCGGCACCGCCTTGCGCTTCCCACTGATATTCGGACTTTTAGACGGAGCGAACCTACCTTAAGGATTTCTGGAGCCTTAGTATTCGATATTGAAGCAACTGTGGGGAGGATGATCTGGTGGTAGACATCATGAGTATGGGCTAGGGTTATTTGACATAGAAGTGAAGATATCGGTCAATGTCCATGAACTGAGATGGTTCAACAATTTACAAGTCGTTCGAACAATGATATTTCATGTCGAGAGGAAGCGTCTCCGACCGTGTCTAACTATCCGATATCCAATTTCCGTGAATATTTACTACTGGAATATTTGGTTAGACCACTTTGTAAATGTCTGAGCAACGTTGAGGTTGTCAGTCTAATTGAGTTCGTGTCAGTGCTCTCGGAGTTTGAGCCTATAAGATTGCATTCCAGTAACATATTAGGAAAAAAACAAAACCTAACAACAGACAAAATTGTCTTGCCAACCAGCCAAGTTGCCCAACTTCCACTCTCATATTACTCTAGCGAACTGCGAACAAAACCAAAACGATCAAAATTGTCTTGCCAACCATGAAAGTTGCCCAAACCTCCCACTCTCATATTACTCTAGCCGAACGAAACAAGCTGCGACGTAAAAACAAAACAAAATCTCAACCATGGAAACCCAAACAGACCAAACGAGACAAGAACCAAAAACAAGACCAAAAACAACAAACCATGTGCCAATTCCCAAAGTTGTCCTGCCAACGGGTTCAATTTCCCCCCCCATTACCTCCATTCTCAGGCTCCTCATTGTCAGACTCCTTATCCTGCTATACTTCTCTCCCCTTGCCCGTATCTTGAAGCTGCTGCTGGGCATCATCACATTGTCAGCGTTCGAGGGCCCGGGAGTTGGAGGCTTGTCCCCAATTGGCCAGAACGAGGATTATCTGGGGTATGGGTGGGCGGAGGACTACCGAGCGTACAACTCAGGGAGTTGTTGTAACCACACTCGGGGTCGTCGTCCTCATATTCGTCCAATTCCGTAGTGTCTACCACGGCATCTATTCACCATCCTCCCCAATATATTTGGGGAAAGGATTGGCCTCTAGATATCGAGTGTAAGGTTGTTGGAGTGACCCAGTCAAATGAACAACACTTTCTCCTGAGCATGCTGCTCAGGTGTCATTCGGGGGCGATAACACGCTTTGTGTGGAAAACAGACGAGGTCTCCAATCCTTGCATTCTCATCCGCAGATTGATGAGGTCGTCACCCATTTGCCTTTGATTCAAGTCATCTCGACAACCTCTGAAGTCGCCTTACCACTCAGTAGGCTTTGTCAATCCGATCAATGAAGTCTTTTATAGTGGCGGGAACTGTAAACTTTGGAGGCTCCATGTCATCATTATTCATACCATCTGAAAGGTAATTGGGGGCATCTTCCATTGTTTCCTCGAGCGCGAATTGGGAGGCATCGATGTGATCCAAGCCGTCTGGGGTGGGCCTGTCGGTTCCACGAGTTGCTGTGCCAATTTCGGAAATGGTTGGACGACGAAGAATCACACGCACGGCTGCCGGGCAATATGTCTCCATTTCCAACCAGGCTGCGACCGCTGCATCATCTTGTAGTCTGGCGATATGGGCCGATGGCAAATGCTTGAAGTTGTGCCAACAACAAGAAGAATTGTTGGCCCGAGTTGCCGAGTTGGACCCTGTTGCCCTCGTCCCTGCCATGATTTCTGAGAATCTGGCAATAGTTTCATATGAGCCTTGGGTGCCAGGACGTTTGATCACTTCAAAAGGATTCGTAAGGGCCCCATAGAACAACCATTGTAGAAGAGCTGGATTGGTCGCGCAACTTGTGCAAATGGCATGCCATAGGCTATTCAATTTCCTGTCAGTAAGTTGCGTGACTCCCCATCCCACTCCCTGATGCCAATCGAAGTTGTCATACAAATGCTGATGCTCAACCTCAATTCCAGCTATGCTGACATCAATTGGGACCCCGGATTCGTCAACTTTGAGGCCCCTCTCAGGGAGGAGAATCCCGAAATGAATGCAGGTGGGACTGTGGGCAGGAGGTGTGTGAGTAACTCAAGAGGTCGTTGTGGCATTACCAGTAGTTGAAGCCTCGGTGTCGTTGTCGGGAATCCCCATATCCAAAGGGATTTGCCGGGGTGCATTGTGTCGGCCCAGCAAGTTCCCGGTGCGGGCAGCAGGCCATGACAGCCCAGCGGAATTCCTGGACGTCGTTAATTTATCTCTGATATCCCCCCAGCAAGTCATCCAAGCTAGCCACCAACGACGTCCCTCCGGTGTTGCTTTGCGTTGTCCAAACAACTGAGAAAATTGTTTAAAATATTTCGAGGTCTCCACATCCGAATGGATAATCTCCCGCTGGAGCCCGAGCCCAGTTTCGCGGTTTGCGACTTCGGCATCATAGTGCATCGTCAGGAATGCAATGCATGTATATAGGTTCCGTACAACCCGAGAGCTTAGTTTGTTCAGTTTCAGTATTGCCTTATAGCTATCCGTGGACGGTTTCTGCTTGCGTGTACTTGAGCTCACAACTTGAGGAGTTGGTCTGACGATGATTAGTGATTGATTAATTTTTATAAATGGGCATGGGCGGATTGACTTACATTATGGATGAGTAGGTCTGACGATGATTAGTGATTGATTAATTTGTATGACTGGGCATGGGAGGGATTGACTTACATTATAGATGAGTAGGGTTGGCAAAAGAACTTTAAGAATTGATCTGACAATAATTACCGATGGATTAATTATACCAACATGCATGCAAAGGATAGTACCTGATGTTGACCAAACAACCTTTGACGTTATTGAGTCGATGTGCTAAATGTATAATCAGTTTATGTGGGGCGGTCATGTGATGGGATTCACTGATGGTAGATATTGCCAGTGAGATGAGGAGTGAAGCTTAAGGAAGATAGAGGACATTGGGTGAGTACCTGGGGGCGGCGCCCTTATATATCATTAGTGTTTTGCAGAAGTAAGTTGTCGTTCAAGTAGTATGATGTTTGATCATATTGAACCGAAGGTTTATATCCAAACCAATATCAAATCAATTTTAAGTTGGGCCATACGAATCTGTCGCAATGTGTTTAAAACACTACAAGTAGTTCATTTCAACCTTTCAAGTTGCTAGGACAACTTTTTACATTGCCAAGAGTGATTGAGTGTCTGTGTACAAGGTTGATGTGAAATGATGGTTGGATACCTTCGTTCATCAAAACCAAGCATCACAAATAACACTAAACTCACTGTTTCATACACCACCATACTCCAAACATGTCGCAATCAGCAGGATGTAAATATTGATCGATTTAAATTGTTGTAATGACTCTATGAATTGTTTTACATGTCGGAAGGCCTTCTGATTTGGCTACAAACACAAAATCTCACTGTTTCGTGTCAGGTTTGGCAGCAATTGGCAGGGTTGCTGCGACACTTTGAAGCACTGTCACATAGACTGTCAATTCAATGTACTACCGAACCATATGCCAATATCAAAAAATCAAATGAGCTTCCTCCAAGAACTCCACCCAGATATTGAGAATAGCGCTGCCAACTCCAGAAGATGCTAGCCTAGTCAGTATGGTCTACTACGCCGGCGATATGCTCTCAAATACATACAAGTGCCAATGAAAACCACGACTCCAACAAATGCTTGCGACAAAAAGGTAACCTTGAAAATTGTTAGTACCACTTCGACAAGCCTGCATGAGTACTCCTCACCTATACACGCTCCTGAGATTTCTGCTGGCGAATACGGATGCTTTTCGATACCCGCTCGATTGGCTTTGACATGTCGATATATTGTGGAGTTGCTGCAAACTTCTTATACGTAGTCGGTGTTTCGCCTGTTGGTATATTGTGGTCGGAGTATGTTTGTTTGAGGCTGTGAATGGTCATGATGATGATAGACGGAGATGTCTAGAGTACATACCCCTTTTTTGTTTCAGTACTGAAACAACTTCTGTTGCAAGGGCAACCAGCAACGACCCTGAGAAACTCAGGCGCGTCTTTTCGTACTCATCGACTCATTGATTGACTGTTCGAGAATAGCCATCCTTCCATCGATCTTAGAGTTTTCCATAAACGTGTTATTCCACAATTGATTATCAGATATTCACTCTCAACTACTTTCAAAATCGTATCAACAACATCTAAAGTTGCCAATGCCACCAACTACGAAGCGAAATGTTGGAATGTGCATTTGCAAGGTCTGTGGCAAGCGTTTCAACTCTGATACCTGGAGGACTAAGCATATGGAGAACAATCATGCCCAAGAGCACGATGCAATGATGTGAGCAGCTTTAAACTTTATCTGAAGATCACATCTGAGTATAGCTATCAACGATAAAAAGCGGAAGCGAAATGTCCAAAGTTGCTTGAGCAATGAGGATAATTGAAACACGCCCTCCTTCTTTCGGAACCATGATTCTGTGCCAGATACACTCGATTACCTACAATCACCAACCAGAGCCTGCGCACCTGCAGATCCCGTACCAGTAACAATCATTCCAAAATGCCAGTCTGCCACTGCACTATGTTCCCACCAAGACCGAAGACAACTCCCCACATGGTCATGACAACCCTTGGCATCCGTTTTCCGATGCTACTGAGTTTCGCCTTGCGGAGATATTGACTTTGCACAGAACGACATCGAGTCTGATTGATGATTTGTTAAGGGAGACGGGGGCTCCAACAGTCGGTCAAACAATCTCTAAAGTCGCACACATACTCCATCAGATGATCGACCAAATGTCTGATGGCCTTGCCATTCATCATGGATCAAGCATACGACGAACTTCATATGGAATGAAAGCCACCCTAAACCGATCGAGTTCTACTCCCGAGATATCATAATATGCGCCAATGGCATTTGCATCAAAAGACATATGAGAAGAATCTAGTGTATGCTCCTGAGCGTCATTTCAGCAATGACGGGGTCGTCTATACGATGAGATGCACACAGCAGACTGGTGGTGGGAAACCCAGGTATGTCAATTGCCTGGAGAATTAACGAAATTGTTCTGACAACGTTCAGCATTGTCTCCCAGAAGCGCAAGTGTTGTTCCCCTGATCTTCTTCTCCGATTCGACACATCTCACAAATTTCTCAGGGGATCAGAAAGCATGGCCATATACATGACCATTGGCAACCTCTCCAGCACCGTACAATGAAACCAACAACTCACAGCATTGTCCTGGTAGCACTTCTGCCACAGCCATTGAAATTGTGTGATATTCACGCTCCGCAAAAGGCCCGCCAACGTGCCCATGATCGTCTTGTCATGCAGAGTATTTTCGACTACTTACTGCGGCCTCTGACCAATGCACAACATTGTCAGTTCACCGCATACTGTGTTGACAGTCATTACCGGCAATGCCATATGTTTCTGTCTAGATGGGTTGCTGACTATCCAGAGCATGCGGTACTGCAAAATCATGGATATGGATTATGTCCTTGGTGTGAAGTTGAAAAGAAGGAATTAGGCAGGTATATCGACATACCGGTGGCACTGCGCAATTATAACGTTTATCAAGCATTGAACAATATTGCCTGAGCAATTATGCACGATGCGGATGACGTTCAGGCAAACTTGCAGAATCCGGATGATACTATCAAACTCAGAGTTCACCAACTTGCGGAAAGCTCCAGCGATATCGCTTCTTCAACCCAGCCCGTTGTCGAGCCAATTACTTATGACCCCGTAGAGGCTACCTCCATTTTTCGAGAGCGTGGCATCCATGTCCGTGACAATATATCATGGCACACCGGTTCAATTGTCATGAATCTTCCAAAACCAGACCTCCTTCACACAATGCGGTTGGGCATGTTGAAATATCTTCTTGGGTGGCTCCAACAATTCATGAAAAAGTTCAAATGACTCTCAAAATTCAACGAGCTGAGGTTATCCGTACCAGCATACTTGACAATGATGAAACCCAAGAAATCATATGAGGAGGTTAGCCAGTGGACTGGAAAAGAACTTAGAACAATGAGCCGCTATCTGCTTGCAGTCATCACCAACCCCCCACGTTGTCCGAACGCCTCTGAAAAATGAACATTTGAGGATGCTATCCAATGAACCCAGTCACTGCTTGAGTTTTACCACTACTGCCGATACCTGTCCCATGATGAGTATACCTTGAATCTTATGGATGATGCTCTGCGTCACTTTCACAACTTCAAACATGTCTTCCTGCAATATTGGGCTCACAAGAAAACAACTGAACAATCAAAAGAGTTGCAGAAAGATCTCAATATGGAACGAGATGCAGATATGGTCAATTATCGAAATTGCTCTACCAACGAACGAAAACGTCAACTCGATGACTGGAACGATTTGATACTGTTGGAAGTGGTTGATCACCTGGAGGAGTCATCATTCAACTTTGCAAAACTTCATCTAATGAAACACTTCCGGTGATGTATCGAGCGATTTGGGGGGTTGCAGCAATTGTCGACTGAGGTTGGCGAAGCGGCTCACAAAACCCAAATCAATGACGGGTATCGGGCCTCCAATAACACTGGAGATGTCTATCGGCAGATCGTCAATTGATATCTCCGACAAGATGCGTTTGCAGTACGGCGAATGAACCTCAAGGCAAATGGTTTCAGCAACATTACAAGCAGACCACCCGAGTTGAACGTGAACTATTTGACTGCTGCTACATGCGGAAGCAGTGCGGAGGGTTCCGAAGTCAAGCGACAGGTGTTGTTTGCCTCGATACAGAAGGGAGTAACTACGTTTGGAGATATTTGCAATTCATATAACCATGACAACATTCTCCAGAGTTGTCTGGTCAACTCGACATTAGCATATTTGAACGCCTCGAAGATATACATCAACATCGTTTACCTGCGAACATGCCAGGCCGCAGTATTCCATACCATTGAGATCTCTATCGAAGAATCCAATGGCCAATTGACATATGAGATAATTTGGGCTACAGGAGAAAAGGAATGGTATACGGGACCACCGAGAAACAATTGGGTATGGGTGAAGATGGTCCGTCAACATCAGAGATTTCCTGAACCTCCTCATCATGCATTGCAAGGATGCTTACCATACCAATTACTTAGTGTTTTCAAACTCCAAATTCCCAGTCACATGTTATATTTAGCATTTGTGCTGGTGACGAAACCATTCCAGAGAGGATTGCCAAATACCATGTTTTCGATGGTCAGAGTTGTTCCAGCATCGGGAGCGAATGCCTACAAGGTGCTGGCTGCACTGCGGCGCTGCGCATCTTATATCCGAAGTTCCATCCACTTCAAAGGAGACTAACTCTGGTTGGATTGTAAATGGTCATATTGATTTGAAAACATGGAATACGATTTATTATGTACTGGAGAAGTTGAACGAGGCGCTCGCTGGTATGGGAAAAAGGCTTTGGCAATGCAAATAGTTGTTTAGATAATTTCACAAGTTGTACATGTATTTGCCAAATAGATACTAGTCATTATTTCCATATGCCATTATATACTCCTAAGGCTTCGCCCAGAGTTGTAAGATAACACTACGTATACGGTAGATTGACTACCAATGTAAATAGTTGTTGTAACAACCTTGCAAGGTGCATGCGCGATGGTATATAACTTGCTGACGAAATAGATCGATAGAATTTCCATGACCTAGGGCTTGACTGCCCATGAGTTGCCTATAAATGAAGTGAATGGATACGTAATTATGATATGGTGTTGCAAAGCAACTCTGGGCGAGTTATGAGATAAGTTAATTGACGATGATTATACTGAATATAAGGATAGTGATGGTAGATGGACTACCAAAGTACATAGTTGTTGTAACAGCCTTGGAAAGTGGATGCGCAACGGTATATAACTTGCCGACGAAATACGTCGATAGAATATCCATGACCTAGGGCTTGAGCGACCATGAGTTGTCTATAGACAAAGAGAATGGATCCGTAATAATGATACAGTGTTGCAAATAGGGCTGACCTTGCTTACAGCTGCACTAACAACTCCAAGTGTTGCTATGCATACGAAAATCAGCGGGGTTGCCAACTACGTACACTCCCAATGCACCCAATGCAAAGGTTGCTTACGTAGGTGCGTATGGTGCCTACGTAGGCGGAAATTCTTTCCTGATGTTTGACAAGTGACCATAGAGTCTGACATTATCATGTCAATCCATCCGAAGCTTTTGAAACCTCAGGTGTTACAAAATCAAACTCTTTGGCTGTCAAATTTGGAGATGTATTATGAATTGGAAATATGGTTGAAATATTGCAGCAAGTTATGGTATATTATGGATGTGTTACCAGTGTGTGATCCAGGTTATACATAATAGGCTTGCGCCTGACTGTATTATCCAGTATTATGGTATTGCCAGAAATGACAATAAGTGGTAAGGTATATGGTAAGTTAAATATAACAAGTTACAATATTGCATACATATAGCTGATTGTTGAAAACCTATCCACTGAATTCTCATGATTGTAGAGAATGTAAAAGTACAGGTGAAAGTCAAGGCGATGATGATGGTGACAGCTACTACACTATAAGTTGAAACAACTCCAAGAACTAAATCTGAGTATTGGTGAGTAACTACTTCTCATTTGGGCTAGTGCTTCCAATAATTAGCTGTACATCTGATATTGGCCAGTGGTTCTGACATGGGCAAGTGGTTTGGAAGTGCTCTGGTGATTTGGATACACTAATACTTCTGACACTGACTAGGGTTCCAATACTGGTCAGTACTTCTAATTCCTAAAAACTGTCAAATGACCAAATGACCAAATTGTGCAATGGCAGAATTGCAAAATTTCACCATACCAGAGGTTAGTCAAACAGCAGAGTCCAAATTTCTAAATATATGACTTCAATAGGATGGAACTTACCAGCAGATACCAAGTGATGAAAGAAATATATTGCTTGGAAGTAATAAGTCTTTTTAAACTTTCTGTTCAAACTTTATGAATTTGACAGTTGTCAAATAATATTAAACTCCACCCACACTTCCATGATATATCAATATAAGATTACAGAATGCTAGAGTGAAAAATATGTTCTACTAAGCGGGGACATTGAAATATATTTATATATTTCTGCCACATTTTTTACTATAAACACTATACTAATATACCCAATGAAAGCTCAAATGAGTTGGTGAGCTGGACGTATAAGGAACATTTGGAGAAGTTCTATACAAAGAAGGTTCTGAAAATCTTGTTGGTAGAAGTAAGAAATAATTTAAAATACAAAATTGAATGTTATATTGCAACACACAAGCAGGTACAATTATGTATTACACATCCATATTCAATTTGCTCCATTATCAGAATTGGAGATTATACTGATCATATTATTTCAACTGGTAAAGTATATTGATGCATTTTTATATATGTATTATCTTGTGGCTACTGGATTTTCTGACAATATAGTCTTATACTGCATTATTATATATTTTATGGTAGCAATACAATATCCATTGAGTCCAAGTTATCTGATGATTGGTTTGATCCTGGGTAGGCAAGACTCAATACCAATTCAGATGCAGATCATATGTTCAGTTTTAACAACACATCACATACAAAAGTAATTCCAAAATACAGAAGCCCTGATCAACCATATAGTATATATACCGTGATGTTAACTGTGTAACTGGATGCACTGAAATCATTTATAGACTGGACAAAACTCAATAATCTCTATATACAATGGGCCATTGTTTTCACTACTGATGTCAAGAATGCAGATCAAGTATATAAACTCATTGTAGATATGAAACAAATGAATAGGTTTGGATATGGATTGGAGGAGGATTTAGTCAATGTTCAGGAAAAACCAACCATATTTTGGTA
>WHVE01000962.1:0-42471 GCA_015178995.1 Trichophaea hybrida
GAGCTGGCGAAGCAGGTGGAAGATTGACTTCAGTTAAATATTGACGGAATTTGTACTCATTGTTATTGTGATGCATTCTCCTGGAGCAACAATGAGGGTCAGGAGAGGATGGTCATTCTGTGTGTCTCTACCTTGGTGCTGGATCCACTCACTGTGACAAAGCGGTGAAGTTTGCAGCCATTAGTGGAAATTACAAATTTGTGGTCAGAGCAGTATATAGATACAGTGGCAGATTAGCAATAAAGGTAAATACTGAGAGAACAAAGAATTCACTTGTTGTACTGCGGAATACACTTGTCCAAATGACCACTTCCATTCACTCATTTCCCTCTAGACTTGCCCAAAATATATTTGAAATTATATTATTCCTTAGTTCTAGATGTATAATCAGTCAACCAGCAAATATGTGCTCCAGCAACTACTATCTTGTGCATCATATCCATAGGTTGATCAGACAATGTTTGTCCACCAATGCCAAAACTACTTGTTCAGCTGCAATTCATTGTGCAGTTGAATTCCCCTATGCAGAATAGCTTAACATTTGGTATGTATAATGTCTTTGATCAGTTCAAGAATACACTTGTTACAGCAAAGAACTTCTACATTGAAATATTAATGATATTCTGGAGATATATTCACTGCCATGCTATTGCACTTGTTTGAAAACTATATAATATTCCCACTTATCTGGCCATTATCTTGACCAATCAGATTTGTTATTTACACCCATGATGTAAATGGCCACTGCAGGGGCATGGATAAAGATAAGTCAATATCAAAACTTCCAAATGATATGAGTCTCCATCTATTGCATAAAAAATGGTATGAGAATCAAAAGATTTAAAACACCGTGTCATTGTAGAATGTCAGCATTGAACCCCATAAACCATTAATTCTGACAAGAAGTACCAACACAAAAGCAATGACAAGTCAAATAACAACAAAAAAAACAATATAACCAAAAATGCCAGGATAAACTCCATCTGATTTGGTATGACTACTATTGTCACGCAAACAAGTCAGAAGCAGTTCCCAATGGGTAATGTATACGTTAAGACAAGCAACCTACTGTTCCATTGCCAGAGATATTGTGCCCAGAAACAGAGGCTTTGTGATATAGATAATATTATTCAGATACATAACCTCTGATATATCAATATCAGTATTTCTACAGTCCATGTAAAATCCCACAGCCACTGCCAAAATAAATTTCAGCATCAATTGCTAACATATGATATACATTTGGATGTTGATATACCTCTTTTTTATGTTCACCCAGCTCCATGGGAGATATCAGGGCTTTTTTTTCAATACACTATTTCCAACATCATCATATTTGTAAATATTGTACACAAAACCATCTAGAGCCACAGAAAGATGTACTGATTGGTTGAAAAAGAGCTTACTGCCGGGGATCAGTCAGTCAGGCCATGCAGTATCTGATGGTTTGCGATGGTACACAACATATTAAAGTAGATCAGTTATATGGCTCACCCAAGGTAGCCACCCACTCAATGCTTGGTCATTATAGAGAATTTCCACAGTGTCTTTCCTTGCAGCCTTTAAAACTCTATCAGCCTCCACCCTGACTGCCCATATGGCCCAAATAGTTGGTGTTGAATCAGGGATTGAGTGTACCAGTGATGGTATCTGGTCATTCAAAATGGTTGATCAACCCAACAAATTCATTGTAACAATGTGGGAATCATCCTTCCAAGGCCACTAATAAGTGAAACTCTAACCTTGTCACATATCAGCCATCTTGGGCGAAATGTATACAACTGTAATTGCTATTGGTAAAAGATTTCTTGTGCTGAAACCATCCTGGCAGCCAGTCTGTATCTTTGCTGATTTGGCAAGTCAGATTCATTATCATCATCAGTTGAAAGCATGTTGAAATGCTCACAAAGAGGGATCAGATTTCATACAATATTCAACAGTTCATTTCTTGGACTTTTGCACTTATTCAAAGATGCTGGCCATTCAGGCTCATTGGGGAGCCTCCTATGTGAAATTGTTAAGGATGGCCATGAATATATACTATTGGCAGTTTGAATAGGATTGTTCAAATACTGGAATTCATTCTGTATGAAGTAAATTCCTCTGTCTTCTGTATGAGATATTTGTGGAATTCCATCCATTCTTTGTCTCCCATGCCTTTCTCACCATTGATTTCTTTTGCTAGGTGATAAGATCTGAATAGAAACCATACCATATCATCACTCAACCCAGCACTGACACTGGTATCTCCAACAGCATGTGTCATCACAATTTACTCAGTAACAATTATTCTTCTAGCCTTGGCCTGATGCTGAATGTTCCTGGGAGCCATCTTTTGAACAAGGAATACAGCTGTTCAACAGAGCAATAAACAGACAGAGAATTCTTGCCAAGTTGTTGGATATAAATTGGACCATGGAGTCCTACAAGAGATTCCAGTGTTCAGGCAGGGCATTAATGGCAAAGGAGAATAATCAAAAGTCTCAGAATGAGAGAGTATAACAAGCAGGAAGAGTGGGCTGGAGCATATGGAGTCATTTCAGGCAAGAGATGGGAGATTCATATGATTGGCTGCTCAACACCCACCAGGCTTCTGCTCGAATACATCTAGTGGTATGATATTTTCCATCTTCTCAAATGGCTTCAAGGATTATAGATATCTGAATAGGAGTTTGGTAAAGAGTGAGTTACTGATCATAATGCTACAGATACTTATATGATCAAGTTCACAGTTCATGGGTTCCTTGCCCTTCTATTCTTGAACAATAATATACTTTGGCCCAATGATAGCAGATGATTTTCTATACTTGACTATTTGGTATACATGTTATAATATTGCTCTCTTTTGAAGAAAGTATTAGAAGAGATTCATATAAAATATTCATCAATTTGCCCAGAGGAGCAGAATTTTACACCGTTATCTTTTGTCAATACTGTGAATCTGATGAGGTAATATTGTCATCTAAGTATTGTTGTTGTAGGGAGTGTGTAGGATTGAAAAGTTTTCTGCGATCAGATCTCTGGGAAATTCAAACCAACTTCACCTGATGTGAAAAATTATGTGATGCAATGAATTGGTCATACATATGATACTTTCATTTGAGTAAGTCATTTTTTCAACTAGAAACATAATTTTTGAATTCATTGATAATAGCTGTCAGAATATCAAAAAAATCATCAAAATGTATATAATCTGTCGTACTATAAATATTGTGTAACAGAAAATTAATGATGCTCTGTTGACACTCACTGTCAGTCAATCAGTCTATATGTATGGTTGCGCACAAGTAATGTAATCAATTATGAAGAATGGCATTTATCATATTTAAATTTGAATATGCATTTCAACATGTACAAATTGTCATTGAATAATGGCTATTACTCACTTAGAGATATTGGAAGGGTGTATCATTATGAACTCTTTAGTTGTTATGGGAGTCAGAACTTTGAAAATATATTCAGTGCATATATGATCCCTTGTGCTGGAGGTATTGTGTGACCAAAATTAGTTGACCTGCAACTTGCAATAGTGTAGCCTATATGTATGGTCACATATGAATTATATAATCAACTGTGAATAATGGAATTTGTCCATCTTTAATCACAACATGGAGTGCATTTCAGATGAATCATGTGTTAATAATGGTTGATTCTGACTTTCACAGATAGCATGGATGCCGGATTGAGATTTGTTTAGTCAATAAAAGCTGTCAGAACTTTGAAAATATCAATAAAGTACAACAACAACATTGTATAAAAGGTATTGTACTATCAAAAATCATTGATACTCAGTTGGCACTTATTTTCAGTTTTATAGTCCAGGTGTATGGTTGCATATTTACAGTATATTCAATTATAAAGAATAGCATTCATTCAAATTTAAGTAGAAAATATTTTCTGATACTGATAAAATTTGATTAAATAATTACTAATACTCAGTCTTAGAAATAGCATCAATGTATTATTAAAATTCCCTTCACCTATTAAATTCCATTTCATTCACTATCATTGTTTGTTATAAGAGCAGAAACAATATAAATAGATCGAATATCGAAATTAAATAAATATCCCCAATAAACCCACTTATCTATTTTTAAATATTGCAAATATCTGCATCAAGGCTTTTGTTGATTGGGAAATGATTATCAGCAATTATTTATGTAAGAGAGAGGAGTGTATATATGATATATCATTGATACTGTCATCAGTAGTGAAGGCATGATAATTGGAATTGTCTTCATTTCTGAATCTTCAATTGGGGAAAATTCATTCCAAAGGCTGAGATAAAGCAATTTTTCAGGACTAAGTTGTACTGTGTGGGCAACAGATACTGCTGGGGTTGCAGATACTACTGGTGCTGCTGAGACTGCTAGAAATGTAGTGGTTTCAGGCTTGGTATCTGTAGACCACCGACAGGTAGCAGGATTTTGAGCAATTTTATTTTGGCAATGAAGCCAGCCATTCAAGTGATTATCATAGATCATGCATAGATGCCTTTCAATGACTGCCTTCACACTCTGATGGCCTGGTAACTGAACACCCCATCTCTTTTCATTTGGAATCTGTGCTTAGAGCATTTGGATCAAATTCTTAGTTTTGTCGATTGCATTATATGATATTCCCGGTTGGGCTATATCAACCATGTTCAGCATGATGCGTATGTCTGCTGGCTTCAGCAGTACATACCTATCTTGCCTGGCCATGGTTGTGGACATATTAAAAACCTAGAAAAATTTGGTAGCCCTAAAAAACATTGAACAGTGGAAGTAGCAGTTACTTTAATCATATGATTCTCTGTGGCCTCTACTATTGCTCTTAAAGATGCTCTTGTCCATTTCCAAGGTCGTTTATTACAATATTTGTGTTCAAAAACTGTGGTGTTGACAACATCATGGCGCTCAATCTCACGGTCTGGTCACAGGAATGCCTTGGAGACTGTGGAGAGTTGACTTTTTGGCTTGTGTGGAATTGTTTACATAGTTCTTAACGGATTACAGCTGATTGTATCCAATTTGTTGACTGTCTTTATTACAGATCATGTCATTTAGATGTCATTCCATAGTTATCCCGGCTTTTGTTGCTACTAATATTGCGTACAATTTTCAACTTTTTGTTTGTATGCATATTTCTTATTTCGATATTGGTGGAATTTCAGTGTGGATTCTGGTCTCCCAATGAGCAGAATGTACTGTGAAGGATTGTATTCAGTGTGGAGGCAGGCGTTTGTATGTATAAATTCTCCATTGGACTACTGGCTGCAGTTGCTTGTGGTTGAGCCATTGCATGGACATATGGAAAATGAAGAGAGACTAATTTGAGTATGGACAAGAAGAAGAATTTGAAAAATATATAAGAATTGATACAAATATCAAGTTGAATTATAGTTGTCCACTTTTCATATATACATTCTAGCATCAAAGTATTTCACAATGGACTCTGATGTAGAAGGCTGCAGATACACAAGGATGTTAGCCGTTTATAAACCCTACTAATTGTTGGTGGATACGGATAAATACAAGTGAACAGCTGGCAATATGATACTTGTACAGCATTAAACGATGGCTGTATGTTTGGAGTAATAGCAATTAAAACTGAATCGATATCATGTGAAACAATTTCTGCAGCCAAGTTGAATAGATGTTGCATTAAAGTTGAGCATTTTTCCAAGCTGTTGCAGCCATAGCATCTGCTTGTAGAATCATTTTGGTAGTATATCTATAATCATAAAGACCAACCTTTTGCCCTCTGTCCAAGTTCTGACATCTTCTCCACAAACAAAGTTCACAAGAACAATACAAAAGAGGCCCAAATGGAGTCCACAAACCTGAACAGAACTTTTTGGTACTGCGGCTGGGCAAATACAGCAAATCAACAATCTGTACCCCAAAACAATATCATAAAGTTAACCATGGCAAGACTAGTATTAAAGTAAAATAGGTCCAAGCACATTGCGCTCTGCGCAGTGAGAGTTCCCAACCGAGGTCCCCAGCTGAGCTCAGACCTAAAATCAGACTTTTTCAAAAAGGAAGCCAAAGAGGTGTGGATTGAAGAATTTGTGGAGAGTGAAACAGAAGCAGCAGGACAGAGGGTTGCAGAAGCAGAAGTGGGAGTGGAGAGAGAGTAGGACTCTGTACTGAGAATTGCAGCAGCTGGTGGAAACAAAATGACATTGGAAGAGATGATGAAAGCAATTGGAGATAGTGTTGATAATGTTACAACTTTGGATAAGGAAGATAATAAAGATGATAATGAGAATGAAGAGGATGGAGAGAGCAATATTGATGCCGAGATCAATGCTGAAAACAAATCTGATTGGGTAGTTGGTACAATTAGAAAATGAATAGAGGAATGGCATGATATCTTACGAATCAAGTCAATGAAATTCGAAAAATGGACTATGCCTGGATGGGCAGATGCAGACACTTACTTTCGTGAGCGCAAAACGAAGTATGTCGCCCCTGATGATTCTGGTAGTGGCCACTCAAAATTCAATTACAAATGTAGCTAATGCAATGGTGGTTGGTCATTTTATAGATTCAACAACATCACCTATACTCTAACCAACCTCACCACCGGGAAGCAGTCATTTGCAACTACAAGCTGGCAAGTCTAATTAAATCTTTGATACATTTACACCAGTCAAAACAGTTGAATCAGTGCAGAATTAACTTGTTCAAATATATTCTTCCACTAACTGTTATTCAGATATCCAATGTAGCTGAACATATCAGTTCAGAGTATCTTAGCCCATAGATATTGATTGTCATATAGTCATAGATTGTCATATTGTTGTTTCCGACAGTATCTCATATCTATATGCTTTCTTTTACCTTGTATCCATATTTGATAGTTTTCAATGATTTCAGTAACGAGGTTGTGAAAGGAAAAATCATTTGTCTATGCATATACAAGGATGGTGCAAAACATAGAAACTTTGGATTCACCTGATATGTGAAATATCCCATCTATCAGTATGATCAAATTGAGTGAATTTATTCTCTGAATGAAAGTAACAACATAATTGATATATAATCTGCCATCTGAATTGTAAATCAGTGTTGTTGTATTTGCAACAGAAATTGTAGTCTGATTAAATGCCCAATCACATTGAAAGACTGTTGTCATATATGGGTCAAATAAAACTTCAACTGCATTAGCTGCTGCTCAGGCCCAGTACATATGATGGGAATTTCAAAAAGTTCTTATGGAAAACCATCAATATATGGCACTCCATGCTGGATGACAAAAGTGTGCTATATGTAATACCAATGTGTAACATTGACTTTTAACCATGTAAAGCCAGTTGTAAACAGTATGACACGAAAAAACTATGTTTCATCAGCTAGGTGAACTGTATATCCAATAGTTGTGCAATTATGCATAGTATGGAGTCATATTGAAACACTTGGTACAATAGTATTCAAATAATTGCAAGGTATATTCTTTTCAAATATGTATGATAGTCTGCTGTTACCATCATATCTATTGTTTTTTCACAATAAGACATATACAGTGCAGGACCAAACTTGAGTATCAATTGAGTACCAATGATTTTTGGTTTTACAATATTTTCAACACTTGAGATTTTGTGTACTGGATTAGTGTGTTTGTAGTTCTGACTGCCTTTATTGATAAATTCATTTTTACTGATGAACCCAAGCAACCAGTGAAACTCCGCTTGGAGAAATGTTATCACAATAACTTTATATTGTGAAATATGTTCTTATCGATTCAGCATGGCAGCCTACCATTACAATCATATTTATTGTTTTTCACCAATATGATATACGGACTGCAACACTAAATATGAGCATCAACAGAGTGTCCATGATTTTTTGCCCCACAATATCCCCAGGGCATGAGATTTTGGGAGATCCATTGGATTTATTGCAGTTTTGAGTGCCTTTATTTACAAATCTATATTTACTAATGCACTTGATCAATCTTTGTAACTGAGCTTGGAGAAATGAAATAAAAATTGATCTGTATCATACCTCATATTTCTATTGAATGAGCATGAAAACCTGCTGTTGGAAAGATACGAATTGATTTTGCACAATAAGACATGTTGACAGCAGAACAAAAAGTGGGTACGAATAGAGCATCAATAATCATTGGATAAACGAAATCTCTAACATGTGAGATGATGTATGCTGGATTACTTTCAATACAATCATGACGGCCTTTATTAACAAATTACTTTGTTCCAACACATCTCTGATAGCTTTGAAACAGTACTTGGAGAAATTAAATCACGATCAATCAGTATTGCATGGAATGTTTTTATTGAACAAGCATGAAAGTATGCTGTTTCAATTAAATTTATTGTTTTTTTCTAGTATTAGACACGTCGACTGCAGGACTAAACTAGACTCTCAATATGCCATCAATAATGATAATTGGTTGCACAACATTTCCATTGCGTGAGATGTTGTGTACTATATTCGTATTATGGAGTTCTGACTGCCTGTATAGATAAATAAATTTCTACTGATTTATTCGAGCAACCTTGGAAACCAAGTAACCATGAATTATATCATGATTAATTCATGTTGCACAGCATTTTGTTATTGCATAAGCTTGAAATCCTGCTGTTACAATGATATTTATTGTATTTGCACAATATGACACTTAGACTGCAAGACTAACAGTGAGCATCAACAGTATATCTATGACTTTCAGCCGCACATCATCTCCGGCATAAGAGATTTCATGAGCTATATGAGTTTTATTGCAGCTTTGACTGTCTTTAACGACAAATCCATTTTTACCAATACACTTGATTAACCTTTGAAACTGAGCTTGGCAAAATGAAATCACAATTAATCTGTCTCCCACAACATATTATGTTAAAAATGTATGAAAGCCCACTGTTGCAGTGAAGTACATTGTTTTTGTATAACAAGAATTGGAGACTGCAGTACTTAAAGTGAGCACCAACAATATTTGGTTGCACAACATCTCTAGTGCATGAGATTTCATGAGCTATATATGTTTCATTGCAGTTTTGATTGCCTTGCCTCTGTCAACAAATCGATTTTTTTTAATACTCTGAAGGAACCTGGAAAACGATGATTGCCGAAATTAAATCATTAGTATTCCATATGGCACAGTATATTGTCATTGAATAACAATGACAGCCCAATGTTACAGTGAAATACATCTTTTTGCATAATGAGATATGTGCACTGCAGAACCAATATTGAGTACAAGAGAAGGTCAACAAATTTGGTTGTACAATATCTCAAGCACATGAGATTTCGTGACCTACGTCAGTTTCATTGCAGTTTTGACTGGCCTCAGTGACAAATCAATTTTTACCAATGGACCTGGACAATCTTTGAAACTGAGCAGGGAGAAATGTAATCACAATTGATTTATATCGCAGAGTATTTTCCCATTGGATATGTATAATAGTCTACTGTTACAGTAAAATAGATTGTCTTTGAACAATATGACACATAGAATGCAGCACCACATCTGAGTGTCCACAATTTTTGGTTACACCTCATCTCTATCACCGAAGATTTGTTGTACTACATTCGTTTTATGGCAGTTTTGACTGCTTGGATCAACAAATATATTTGTACCAATACACTCGAGCAACCTTTGAAACCCACCTTGGAGAAATTAAATCACAATCAATCTGTATTGCATGGCATATTATTATAGAATAAGTCTTACAGCCCACCGTTACAATAATATCCATTGTTTCTACACAATGAAATATATAGTCAACTGCAATGAAAGTGAGTGTCAACAGAGTGTCGATGATTTTCAGTTGCATAACATCTCTAGTGTGAGGAATTATGTATGTTGTATTAGTTTTAATGTATTTTTCACTACCTTTATCCACACATCAATTTTAACAGATACACCCAAGGGGATTGGAGTAAATTGCTAGCATTATCACAGTTTTGACTAACTTCACTGTCTAATTAGTTCTAAAAGTGTTGGTAATAGTAATCATCAACCTTTTGAACTAGAGTATACATATAGAATTGACCACTAATTCTCAGTGCTAATGGAGTATCAATACAATATCATGGTGCAGATAATACTACTGCAGTGTGATTCAGCTAATATAGAACAGAACAAATATATACACTGATTGTATGGATGAAAATACTTCTCCAGTACTCAAGATTTTATTCACCTACTGTTTTTCATGTGTATCATTTATTCTTTCAAAATGTCTATGGAAGTTATTATTTAAGATATCAAGATATCAATACTCAAATCGATTTTTTTGACTGAAGTTCAATTCAAAATCATTTCAACTCATCTTGCATATTCCCTTCAAACTGTTGTTTGATGGCTGCTGCAAAGTACATTGATATATCCTCCCTCGATGTGATATACTTCCCTGCAGCTAAGTATGTTTCTATTTGAGATTTGACTCAACGAATATTGCCAATAGTGTTTGATTAATAGTGGACCTCTATAAATGTTCAAATGTAAACTACAATTGTATAGGGTGGCATCTGGCATGCACCAGTTTGGCAATTCTACACACTTTGTGCGAATACATTAAACAGCAGCCCTGGCATCATCTCAATTGTCGGTTATCAGTTTTTTGTACATCCATCTGAGAATGGAACAAGTACTATGGGGTAACTGTCAAGGGTTCAGGGCTCAGGTTCTAGGGGTTATAAACATCAAAAGCCTAATGGCTCAGATATCTGAGGGTCGCCTGTAGTTTCGAGGGCAAGGACTGTATGCAAGAGACCCGATCCAGAATTACCGTGTATGAACGACATAAAAGCAGAAGCTAATTGATTTTTTTATAGACGAGAGAATGAGTGAAGAAAAAAACTTATCCTCTGCCGAACACCAGGTATATACACAGTAATTCACTTGTTCCATAATACATCTGAACTCTTGCTCTGTTTGAACATCGCTATTGTTTGATTCCGTTGTTTCCCATGATACCTGATTTGACACCAGCTGTCATTTTCATCATGCTTTATCCACCGTTCGGAACCTGATTTCATTCTTGTCACATTTTAGCCTCCATTTGAAACCTGATTGGATTCTTGTCATGCTTCATCTGTGATGTTATTCACATATCATCACTCCACGATTCATCGTCACTCAACACAACCGTGAGGGTAGCTTTCCCCTGTCCTATGCCAAATACCTATTAGGTTCACAATCCGGGCTTGCCAGGTTGTTCTGTGTGAGAATTGTTGATAGCTTCAAGTCCATCTATGTTGGTTGCAGGCTTCTGGCTGTATTCGTCATGGCCCCTCTATTTTACCATATACCGCACCTCACTCCACGACAGTGTGGAATTGTCTATCCACTCGACTTCGTACTCCTCTTTTCCATCTACTATTACCAATGGTGGTGGTTCCTGCATTTGATTTGCGAGACTATCTTGGGGGGCCTTTTCTGGTGTAGATATCGGTTGAACGTCATGAATGCGCAGTTGATTTGGTATCCCAATTTCATTGGCGCATGGACTGATAACCTCTGTGATTTCATATGGTCCAATGTATTGCGAGTTGGGTTTCTTGCTTGCTTGGATTATTGATATGGTTTGTATGTCCAGCTGAACTTTATCGCCGACTGCCAATGATGTGCTAACCTGGCAGGACTTATTGACATGTTCGGACTCCACATCCTCCGCCCTTTTCATTTCGGCTCTGAGATCGCTGAAAAGTAGTTCCATCTGTTAGGCCATCTGATGGGCGTAGACTTTGCGAATATTGTAAGAATCTTTGATTGGGTGTTGGCCAAAAGTTATTTGTGGCAGAACGCCATAGTTGCCAAAAATCACGGGGCTATTAGTCGTCTCCGAGATATGATTATTAACTGCAAATTCGGCCACTGGTAACCACTGGACCCAATTGTTCGGCTGGTAATTAACAAAATTTCGGAGATACTGTTCCACTACTGCATTGACTCTTTCCATCAAGCTGTTGGTCTGAGGATGAAATACGATTTCCAATCTTCACAGATGTGTTTTCACAATTCCGAAGTGAATTGGGGCCCTTAATCTGATACTATTGTTTTGGGCAGTCTGTACATTCTGAATACTTCTTTGACATACATTTCCCGCAGTTTCTTTCTATCTACTCTGTCAGTACAGGGTATGTGGTGTCATATCTTTGTTAAGTGATCAACTACTCCCCATACCATATTGAACCCTTTGCTTTCTTGTAGTCTGACTATAAAGTCCATGCTCAAGTCCTTCTATGGTTGCTTCAGTACTTCTAACGGTCCCAACAAGCCAGGAATCTTTCCATGGGTTGCCTTACACCACAGGCACATGTGGCAATTTCGTATGTAGTGGTCCACGTCCTGCTTCATCAGATTCCAGGAGAGATGTTGGCTTCACAGGTCTGAGGTTGTGCTTGTCCTGGATGTCCTGCCATGGATGAATCGTGGCACTCTTGAATCTGCTTGAGCTTTTCCTTGTCTGTTGGTTGAAATTTTTGCAATTTGACGATTTCTAGTGACTGCTTGTTATTGCATCGTTCTTGGCTGCTGTAGTTCGGGCAATACTGACACGTTCTTTACCCAATTCCATGACTGTTCAGAACTTACTGAGGCATTGTCGAGGTTAACTGTTTCTGCGAAGGCGACTATCAATGACCTGGATAATTCCTTTTTGAGGTTTTCTGTTTTTAGTACAATATGCTAGGTCTTTTATGCCACCCTGTTTGGAGGAATGTTTTCTGGCATTCATATGAGTGCATCGGACTTCTGTCTTTGTTTGCCTGAGTGATAGAAAATTTTAACCTTGAAAGAGGAGAAACATTTGGACTACCTCGTTTGCCTCCAGTTCAACAGCTTCGACACCATGAAATACTCCAGGTCCTTGTGATCTCTAAGAACCTTGATAGGATATGTGGAACATTCGCACTCAGGCCTCCATTGTTTCAAACATTTAACTATAGCACTTAATTCTTGATGGTGAATTTCGTAATTTCCTTCGGCTGGTAGGTGATCTTCAGAAGAAAAGGCCACTGCATATGATAATTCATGATCATTGTACTGAGACAGGTCTCCTGCAGATATGTAACTTGAAGTGTCGGTTTCTAGGACAATATCTCTTCCATAATCCAAATGGGCTTATACTGGTGCCACGATAAAGGCCATTTGAAGTTCTGCGAATGCCCTTTTTTGATCCGGTCCACAGCGGAAAGGTAATAATATTCTTGATTGTTTTGTTAGTGGTTGCACAACTGTGCTATGATTCCATATGAAATGTCGGTAAAATTTTGCAAAGACTAGGACTGCTTGGACGTTGTTGAGTTTCCCTGGTGCTGCCCAGTTTTTGACTACTTGGACTTTCTCAGGATCCATTCTGATTCTGTTCACTCCAACAACTAATCCTAGCTATTTCACTTCTACCTTGTGAACCTTGCACTTCTCTGCTTGTAGGTAGAGGCTGGTGTCCTTGAGTGATTTCATTACCACTTGGACGTGCACTTGATGTTCCTTGAAATCATTACTATACTTGGGGATGTCATCCAAAATGGCTGTACAGAATATATCCAAAAAGAGGCGTAGTATATTATTGATAAATTTTTGAAATGATGCTGGTGCATTGGCAAGTCCAAAGGCCATGACTATGGATAGAAAAAATCCATATCGAGTTCTGAAAGCCATTTTCCATTAGTCTCCATCAGCGATTCTTATTACAATACATGCGTTGCGGATATTACATTTGGTGTAGTATGCGGTTTTGTAGAGTCTTAACAAGATTGCTTGAATCAGTAGAAGGGGGTACCGGTTGTTTATCATTCCTTCATTTAACCCCCGACAGTCGAGACAGAGTCTCAGACCTGTTCCTGGCTTCGGAGCACAAAGTACTGGGGGTCCACCAGGCAACAATGATGATTGGATGAATGTGTTTGATATATTCATCACTATCGATTCCTTTAGGACTTGCAACTCTTCTCGTGAGAGGCTGTAAATAGGTCCAAACGGTGGCAGAAAGCCTTCCTGTGACTTAATTATGCGATTGTAGGGTCAATGCGGTGGTATCATTTCAGTGATTACCTTTCTTAACAGGGGTAGAATCCCGTGGTATTCCTTGGGGATGACTTCTTCAATAGACTATTTTTGAAGATGCTTGATTCCCCAGACCATATTGATTTTGTACAGTGTGATGGTGTAAACCATGAGTTTCGCAGATCATATTTCTCTCACGAAGGGTGATGCGGCTACTGAGCAAATTTTCAATTTCACCCTTTTTCGATGTGCTGCTGTTGTGTCCATATGATAGCCCGATACCCATATGCTCGAATGATGTTGGCAATGCCATTGACAGTAGCTGCTGTTGTAGCCAATTCTTTGGACCTGAAATTTGACCCTTTTGTATAACAGTTGTAACTATAGCAATCCAAGTACAATTGGATAATGACCCAACTGTTCTATGAACACTGGTAGATGCTTCTGATGTGATGGTATACCTATATTCATCTCGGCCGTAGTCGTGATGGTTCTTGATTCAATTGGCCTTCCATCAATTTCCTCTAACTCTTTTGATTTATGTAATTCTTCCTCTTCTAATTGATCATGGCGACCGAAATCTTTATTCACAAACACCATTCCCATGGCTCCGCAGTCAATCAAAGCCTGCATGGCAATTGACCTTCTGCGGATTTTCAGTGAACATTTTACTACATGATGCTTGCTTTTCATGAAACACTGTTTAATTTGTATGCTGCTAATTGAAAACTGCGCAATTTCAAAACAAGATTTGACAACACAAGACACAGAAGATTTGTATCCAGCGCAATAGACATCCTTATTGCACTGGCCTGAACTGTTCCTGACTCCAATTCTGCACATTTCTCAACCTTCTATCTTTTTCTTAAACTTGTGAATGGGGTTATCACAATTTGTCCTGATACTGCCTTTGGTTTCCTTGGGCATGATGCTGCGAAAGCTCTGCTATCTCCACAACACATACACAATCTTCCTGCTGTTAGTTTTTTCCCTTCCTCCGGTGTTATCTTTCTCCTCTTGAATGCCACAATGTCCATTGGAGCAGGGCTAAAATATCCTGCAACCACTCCTGCAGGTGTTGTCTCTGGGGCAGATGTTGGGTTGGTCGTTGGGTCGGACTTATTGTATCCTCTTTTCCACCTTCCTGACTTCCTTTGCACGGTTTGGGCTCTCAGCTGAGATTTTCTTTTCGAATACAGCTTAACGAATTCGACCAGGTTTTCCTGTAACTCAGTATATTGTTGGTAGTCTTTGAATTCATTTGATAGCCCATTTCATGATGCATATAGCTGGGCTTCTATCTTCCACTTGACATCAGCTACGTACCTCTGGAATTCCGCATAGTCCTGGGGGAATTTGCAGCCTCATTGTTCCAGTTTCAAGAGTTCCCTTTTGGCCACTGCTGCTTTGTCTTGGTTTCTGAAAGCTAAGTCCAACGGCTCAAGCAGATCTTTGAAGAAATCAAGTTTTACTTCCTCTGAAGCTTCTTTACAGTATGACATGAGCTGTGACAAGGCTACTTCCTCAAGACATTCTATCACATATCTTAGCTTCTTCCGTTCAGTGTTGAATATCCTGGGTTTACCACCTATCTTCAAAGCCAACTGCACCTTGCATGGCCTAAGTTCCTTCATGTCAGTTCCTGAAAAACAGGCAATTTTGTTGCCCTTATCTTCTGGTTCCTTCTCTTCCCTTTCTCCCATCCTTTCTTCCGTCAGCCTCAAGATCTGGGTCACCTGTTGCCAATTTTCTTCTGCCAACAATCTCAATTTTTCCATCTGTGCCTCAGCATCCTCCAGGTCTTGTTTCAGTTCCACCAGGTCTGGATTCTTTTTTTCCAGTTGTTGTTCCACCCTCTAGATTCTCTCTGTCAGGTTTCCGTGATTGCATTCTGGGACCCTTCCTTCCTCGGTGCTTAGCTTCTGCTGTGTCAGCAGCCATTCATGTTTCAGGTTGTTTCATTCTTTAATGACCTTTTCTCCTTCTGCCAACAACTCTGGCATTTGTGATTCCGCCCTCTGCACAGATTGCAGTTCATGTAGCAATTTGTTTAGTCCACAGGTCGTCAGTCAGTGAGCCAGTGCTGTTAGCCCTGCATTGATGTCCCGAATGTGATTCCTGATCTGTTCTTTGTTCATTTCCTCTGTATTTGGCAGAATTATTTATTCCAGTTCGAATTGTAGTGCCTCCATCATCGTCATATCATGGGTTGCTCTTGAAGATTCATCGGACATCCTTTCCCTTGTTTTCTTGTGTTGAAATCT
The DNA here is from genome assembly GCA_015178995.1 of Trichophaea hybrida. Lineage (NCBI taxonomy): Eukaryota > Fungi > Ascomycota > Pezizomycetes > Pezizales > Pyronemataceae > Trichophaea > Trichophaea hybrida. Next base: position 16,230 of record WHVE01000962.1, read on the forward strand.
GACTGGGACATATTGCTTTCTATGTCCTTCAGTATCGCTTTAATGGTACTTTGTAAAATCACTGTTTGGGTGTCCGCTGCTTTTCCTATCGTTGTATGCATGCCACCTGGTTGTGTTCACAAAAACACAGATCCTCGTCCTCGCAGCTTCTGGGCAGGCTGTAATAATTGGCGAAGAGATTCTTCAATACTGGGTCGTCAATTTGGAGTCCTCCCTTGTTTTTCGCTGCTTCCCTCCAGTATCCATTCCAGTGGGATACTGGGTCTGATTCATTCCAAAAATCAGCTTTGATGGGTTATTTGTTCTCTGTAAGGATAATGTCGATGCTATCAAAAGCATTCAAAGGATCTTGTTCTCAAAGAGTTATAGATGTGCCTGCTAAATCGAAACAATTGATACGAGATTGATGTTGTTTGTTCCTGTTGTATGCTGGAATTGACTCGAATTTATTGCATCCTTCCTGTCGAAATTTCCAGATACACTCTACGCAAATGTGTCTCCAGGAACTGTGCACTGTTGATCAGTTTTTGAAGTTGCCAATGGATCGAAACACCAGGCACCGGGGTTTACAAAAATGGTAACAAATATATCAGGTCCATTGGTGACAGTAGTGGTACATGAAATGAATATAACTGGTTGAATCGATCGTAGACTCATTGTTCTGTCAAGGGTTTTGGACTTGGGATTCAAGGGGTTATAAAAATACAAAGCCGGATGGCTAACAGGTTCAAGGGTCGCATCTAGTTGTGAGGAGAACGATTGTATGCAAGAGGCTCGAGCCAGAATCACTGAGTGTGAAAGCAGTGAAAGCCGAAGCAAATTGATCGTTTAATAGACGAAGAAACAAGTCATGAATGAAACCTATACTCCACCAAATGACTGGTTTATATACAGTAATACACTTATTCCATAATACATCCGAACTCCTGCTTTGTTTGTACACCACTTTCATACTATTCTGTTGTTTCCCATAAAGCCTGATTTGAAACCTGAATTTTTATTCATCACGCATGAGCCTTTGTTCGAAACCTGATTACATTCTCATTACGCTTGAGCCAACGTTTAAAATCTGCTTTGATTTTCGATGTACCTTTTCCTCAATAGTATTTACTGAATATCACTCCACCATCAATCGTCACTCAACACAACTGTGACAATTATAACTTTAATCAAAGGGACAGAAAGCACAGCTGGAAAAGTTAACAGAGTCTCTCTTAATCTCATTGACTGGTATAGTTGGTGATGAGCAAGCTCTATCAGTACTCAAGAACAAAGATAGTCATGGTATCATGGTTGCAAGTAATTTCCCTCAAACACAAGTTGATTAACAATCCAGGATTATACTGATTGTTTTGAAACATAGAATGTTCAAAATTGGCAGATAATGACTTTTCAACTCTTCAATTCAACCGCGAGAGCTGGAACCACAATTTTATACGAAGATTTGCTTTTGTGTATATTCCATGGAATGATATTTTGAACTTCGAGTTATGATAAACATTCAAAGCCTTATAACTTGATGTGATTCTGACTTCAAGCAGTACTCTGGGTACTATTTGCCAAAAAGAATACTCCCTAACTATTGATTCAATCAAAAAGCAGTTGCCAACAAAAAATAATGTCAGTGTAGCATTAGATGGCTGGACATCCATCAATGAATTATCCATTTTGTCTATCATAAAGTATGATCTAGATTGCAACTGGTATGTATGTAAAGAACAGCTTGCATTTGATGAGGTTTGTGGCCTCTTGGTTTTGATATGTTGTACCGCTGATACACAACTCTAGGTAAAAGGTAAATACACAGATCTATAACTGTCAGAACATTTGAAAGAAGTACTTCAACATTTCAATTTCACTTACGGTCGATTACTTGGAATCACTACTGATAATTCTTCATTCCACTATTGAAGGACTCCCCAGCTACACACAATACTCGAAATCTCAGCAATTGAATGGTTGGCATTAGACAACCACATACCATGCATGGTGCATGTCATTCAGCTGAATTTAGAGGTATTCATAAGCAATTTGGGAGTGAAAGGTCACACAAAATCATGGGAAGCCAGTGCACATGACAAGCAATTTGGAGTAAATGCAAGTGCAGCATTCACCAACAGCCAATAGCTGCAGAAGTCCAGAAAAGCAAGAATCTCCAAGGTCACAGCGATAAAGCCAGTATTACCTAAAATTATTGAGAAGATAGTTACTGCATACTATCTATACTTACATTCTGAATACTGACTCTTGATATAGCAAAGAATACTTGCCGTATTGATCACTCTTACTCCTGGAAGATGCAATGAGTTTTCAGCTGCCTGAAATCCAAAGTGCAAATTGCAGTACTGCCTACGTTGGATATTAAAACTAAGTAGCATTCTGCTCGGGTATTACTGCAGTGTGGATTCACATCCTGAGAAATTTTTCACGAGTGGCCCAAAAACCCGAAATACAGTAATTACTGGCCTTCAGTTACCACAGACGATGAATAGATCATGATGCAATACAAAATGGTACCCTTGAGGCCATTTTGTTGCCAGGATTTTTGAATATCAGAACGGTGTATAGTCACCTTGCCCCATGGCATCACAATCTATATCAATACAGTCCATCATCTCGATGGTGTCATTCATGTATCAGCCAATGAAAAAACTGCATGGAAAGATAATCTGTACTTTGCTTTGAAGTTTGCATACCAAAAGCTGAGCAAATATTACTCTGAAGTAATACCAGAAATTGGTATGCTCCTTATGGCAGCATAAATACTTGATCCATTTTGCATGTCGTAATAATTTCAAATATCAAATAAGGCTATGGGTGTTTATTCTGAGGATGAGGGTTTCTTCACCGCCCAGTACCAGAATGCATTTACAAAATATGTGGAGTATAAATACTGCAGCAAAAATGTAATTACGACCAACAGAAATCCAATATAGTACAGAATCATGATCTCTTTTCCTCTATATCAGTGTCTGGGCCACATCGATTGACTGATAGTCCATATGTTTTGTTCAATGATGATGAGTACTATTCAGCTGCTAAAATGTTGGAATATTGTCCTTGGAATACAGATTGCGCAGCACGTTCATTGATGTCCACCAACCTCTATTTAAATTTACCCCCTGTCGATTCCTAAAATTGATGACATATTAATCCCAAGCTTGATAAATATCATACTGATTCCATGGAGATTAGCAATGTATTGTGGATACCTGACGCGACCAATTGGTGGCGCCAACAGAACGAGATCAACACCAAGTACTGATCCAGCCAATAGAGCACAAACCATCTTCACAATTATGCCACACAGGATTGGAGTGGAAGCACCTTTTTACTTGGCCAAGATGTCAATGGGAGGACACTGTCCGAACTAAAGGTGAAGCACTTCAAGAATATGTTGTTGTTCGACAGTTTCGAAGAAGCACTCCTGATTGTTTGGCCAGTAATACAGTTCAGATTGATTCTTTAGTATCTGAAAAGACTTTTGAAATCAAGGAAGCCAAGGGCAGAAAGCTGCACAGACAGGCCAAGGTTAATGACTTTTTGGAGATGGAGCAGTGCAGTGAAATCCTACAGGCAACTGAGAAGGCATCACACACTGAGAAAACACAAATAACTGCCAGGGGCTATCTTTCAAACACAGGTGAGACTGTTAAAGCATCCTGGTCAGCCTTTCAATATGATGGCATTGCAGCTTTCAAATTGATTATACAATTACCACTCCCACCGTGCTTACCTCAGATTCATGTTTCAGGTGGCAAAACCCATGTCCACAATATCCAACAGATGCATAGAATCAACCACCATCCTGGCAAAAGTGATGATGAAAGTTTAGCCAAAACAAATTGTGACACTAATAATTGGCTGCATGGGAATGGTGACTTGAATGATTTAGATAATAATGATAATGATGGCAAGACTGATATCGAGAATGATATGAATCTATCTAATGATTCCAATATGATTCATGAGGCAGAACAGCCAGATATATATGCTGCTTATGACATTTCAGTTTTTATCAGGTCAGTTTGAAAGTCAAAGTGCACTGCAACTTTAGTCATTAACAACTCTGCACCAGTCATCATGCAGGAAAGACAGAAAGCAACATAGATCAAAGGACAGTACAGTATTGATCTGTATTTCATATATCTTTTTATCTTGTGTTTCTCATAATGGGGTATATGATATATTTGGTAATTTTCTTAGTCATAATTTGTCAATGTTTGATAGGTAAGCATATATAATGAAATGACTGTTAATACAGTATATTTGTGGACCACATATGCTGGACTCATTGGGTTATTTTTTGTACAATTTTCAAGTTGAGTCTGAGGGTCAGATATATATATGAAAAATAAAAGATAGACAATAATGAGACAATAAATATGGTCGAAACTGAAATATTTATGATGATTAGCACATACCACAACATATTGGAATTGATCTCTGCACAAGTTCAAATACAATTTTGGCCATCATTCGTCTACTTACAATATCAAACTACCATGTTGTGATACAATATTAACAAATTGTTCTTGTGATACTGAACTTAATTGAAATGAGATTTGTAACTGTCAAAATCATAAATACGCATCACTCATTTCTTATATCCTGGTTTCCAATACTTGCATCTGGAGCATTTCACTGCCATTTTTGGACCTGTCCAATATCCAGGATATTTTGGAAGTTCTACTATGGGGAGTCCACCCAGACCGTTCTGTTTGGTTGGGTTTGAGTGGAAATCCAAACTTTCGATTTGAACACAGTTCAGGTCCAACCCAAACCCGGACTGGAGTCTCCTGGTTTGGACAATTGCTAACACTACATCCACCTTATCAATTTGATGACCGTGCAATTGACCAGAAAGATGGGAAACAACCTCCCTAGGGTACCATCCATGTACTTTCAGAAATAGAGCATTCGGTTTTTGAAGATCATCTTAAAGAGATGATTGATCGCATGAAGATCTGTCATAGCATGTAATGTGTGGGTGCAACCATACTCTTCATTCCAATGGAATTTGGAAGAGACTCATCATTTTGAATGGATTACTAAGACCATAATGGGTGAAGATTTTCATGTCATATCGATTGCCACTCATGATTAAACTCAGAGTCAGTGTTGCAGGATCAACAATTTTCATCAAAATTTATTTGAAGGCAGGGTACAACCACATTCGAATGCAACCTGATAACAAATAGAAGACAGCATTCTGTATGACATGTAGACATTATCAATACCTAGTGAAGTCCTTTGGATTGGCAAACATGTCAGCTATATTCCAAAATATGACGAACATGATTCTGCGAGATCTAATCTATTATGGAGCAGTAGTCAATATCGATAACATCCTTATCTATATGGAAAACCAAGAAGGGCATATACAATTGACCAGAAAAGTCCTTTATTGACTTCAAAGAATCAACTTGTGTATAGTATCCATTAAGTACAAATGATACCACAAACGAGTTGAATTCCTTGGGTGAATCATATCAGGAGAAGGTGTCAGAATGGCTGAGGACAAAATTGACATTATTCTTAAATGGGAGATTCCGGAGTGCATCAAAGATATCCAGATATTCATAGAATTCACCGATACCTATCGATGCTTCATTGAAGGATGTTCAAAGAAATACCATCCTCAAATAGCATTTACCAAGACGCCAAAGAAAAGTTTGATTCAAAAGGAGATCAACAAAATCAGATAACCTTCGATACACAAAAGTTGTACTTTACTGAGCCCTATATAGTTCGGCATTTCAAGCCTATTTGGCCTATAGTGAATGAGACTGACACCAGTCATTTTCAAATTGGTGCAGAACTTTCCCAAATCATTGATGGAAGAATGCACCCTATAACCTACCACTCCCAAATGATGGATACAGCCAAAATCAACCATATCATCCATGACAAGGAAATGCTGGCAGTTGTATCTGTATTCAAGGAATGAATATGATATTCTGATGGGCCACTTATCCAATCAGTGTGTACACCGATTACACAGTCTCAAATATTGTACAATAACAAAAATATTATATTAGAGACATGCTCAGTGGATACAAAAACTGGCAGGTTATGATTTCAAGACATTTCACTAGCCAGGGAGTGCAAATAGCAAGCCAGATCCTGTATCTAGGCGTTCAGAGTACTGCTCTAATATAGAAAGGGGAAGTACCCACGGAAATAAATATCAGCCAATCCACTGCATTCTGTAACCCGATCAGATAGTGACTTCAGAAGGGGAAACAATGCCAGTCATGAAGTCACAAGGTAAACGAATTGTGATTTCTTCTGACACATTGCAAGTAATTCCAGTGGTCAAGTTCACTGCATAGCTGTGAGCCGCAGTGGTCAGTACCGCCCATGATGATGCTGCATGGCAAAATCAGTTCATCCAAGTAATAGATAATAATCGCAGTCCAGACATCTCTTTGAAAACGAAGCTCATTATCATAAAGGCAGACTGTGGATTTGGGACAATCTGCCATTGAAGCAAGATATTTTGGAAGTGGAATACAATTCCAAGGCAGCAGGTCATATGGAACAGGATAAGACAATCAAGCTGATAAGACGAGACTTCTTTTGGCTAGAAATGAAGATATTCATCAAAGATTATGTCCACTCAAGCCCAGAGTGTTCAAGAAACAAAGTAGCTTGTCACACCTGCTACGGACTCCTCCAACCTTTCAAATATCATACCGTCCATGGAATTCAATTTCGATTGATATCATTATTGATTTACTAGTATCAGCTGATTGGTCATCGGTATGGATCATTGTTGATTGCTTGAGGAACATAGCATACTTCATTCCATGGAAAGATAGTGAGAAGAGAGCTATGGACTGGATCAGAATATTCCTGAAAGAAGTATGGACATTTCATGGCCTACAGTCGAACATCGCATCAGAGTGCGACCTAAGTTTACCTATACATTGTGGTGCTCATAGGTACAAGCTCTTGATATTTGGTTGAAGATGTCATTGCCCTTGGACCCTCGAATGGATAGGCAAATAGATACAGTCAACAAAACGCTGGAATACAATCTGCAGAATTACTGCAATTACAAGCAGGATCATTGGTCTGAGATGTTACCGATAGCAGAGTATGTATACAATAACTGTCTTACCACCACTTCAGGAATGTAACCATTCTTTGCAACCTTTGGGTTTGATCCTCAAACAAATTGGCCTTACAAAGTTGAAGTAAAGAATCCGGCATCTAGGAATTACATTCACTGGATCAGCAGTGTGCTTATACTTTGCTGTAGGAGCTTGGATGATGTATGCGAGATGGTGAGGAAATATCAAGATAAAAGTGCTTAAGAACCTCTGAAGTATTCAGTTGGTGATCTGGATATATTTAATGGAAATAACCTCAAAACTCAATGGCCATTTAAAATATTTGATTCAAAAATTCACAGACCCTTCAAGGTTTCGTAGATGCTCTCCCCAATGACTATTGTACTTTTATTGCCAATTCGATGATGAATTGACAATGCCGTTCATGTATCACTCATTCAATCATGCCAACGTGCCACCAACCCTACTGGACCTTCACCTGAGGTTTCTCAGGAAGCAAATGAGCTTAGTTATAATGTAGATGGATATGAGCACAAAACAGTCTATGAAGTTGAGGAACTTATGGGCAGCCAGTATAGCAAACAACAGAAATAAGTTTTCTCTTTGATTAAATTGAAGGGATATCTGGACCGAGCAGATTGCATTGAAGAATCTTCTCAAAACTTTGAGATTAAAAGGTTATTCAAGGAAGATCATAAGCAGAATCCTCTGGCTATGAAGGTTAGTAGGATCAGTCAGTTAACCTAGTACCTTGTCCCAAAAAAGGGTTTTGAATGGGTAGTGAAACCCTTGACAAGGAATTTGCGTTTTTGGGTACAAGGGGTCATATGTTCCAAATTATAAATGACAGATGGGATTTGATTTTCAAGGCACAAGGGGTTACAATTTTTCCAGATCAAAAGAATGATGGTTTCGGTTTCAAGGGCACACAGGGTCACAATTTTCCAGATCATCATATGCAAATGCAGCAGAAAACAAAATCCACCTGATTGGCTGATTTTGCTTGCTGCCATGTCTCAGCTGGATGTAAGCAACCTGATTGGTCCATTTTTTTTGTATGTCTCAGCTGGCTGCATGAAATGGTCAAAGTGAAATGGTTTGTGTGAACCCACTATCTTTGTTGATTTCGAGAGCACTTTACTCAGGCATATTTAATTAAAGTTCACCAAAAGGCAGGAAGAAATTGGATCACTGAGATACAAACTCTCTAAGGAAGGGGTTGGTGCAATGCCTGATATCATACCCTCGGAGCCAGAGTGCACACAATCATTCCAAACAGTAATGGCTGTTATTTGTTTCGGAGGCCTGAAGCAAGCATTTCAAACAGTGATGCTTCTCAAACCGTGATGCTTCTCAATCAGCAACACTTCTCAACCAGTGAAGTTTCACTCAAGTGAACAATACTCAAGAATGCACTGCTCTCGTCAGATTGAAGCAAGACAATAGAGTTGTTCCGAAACTCTCTATTCAATAAAAGCTTCAAAACACCACGCTCCAAATGTCTCTAGACTACAAATGCCAGAGGACGTACTGCTCCAAACCACAAAGCTAGAGAAAGCTAACTGCTTGTCAACCAGGCTAGAGAAAGTTACAATCTGCCCATTGAAGCTCGTAAATGCACCAGTTCAAACAGCAAAGCTACTCTTGTCAAATGAAGTTTATTTGTCTGCAAATTTATTAGATCAAAATGATACCAGCAGTCTGGCGGGCAGACAATGCAGAGTTGATGACATAAAGTATACCAGCAATCAGGGTATGATCCATGAACGGTGAACATATGGTGGGCTCGGAAAATAGAGTTGTGCAGTAGTTTTGAAGTCAAGGGTATGGGCTCAAACGGCTGGTGGTTGTTGCAAAAGTAGTTGTACTGGTTTGAAGTTGGTTTCGGTACTGGAGCTCAAGAATTAAGTGTCAATTATAGCTAAGGGCAAAGATGAAGATATAGAGACATTTAATTTCTTTATAGATAAAAAAGCATCATCAAATCAACGATCACTTTCTCAATCAAGAGAACAACCCTTAACAATATATATATTTAAAACACCATTTTATTTTGTTGTGAATGTTGTTGTTATTTACCCAAACCTGAGAGAAGTTTCTAATCCACTGGAATCAAAACAAGTCGTGAATCAAGTATAGCTACTACTTTGACTGGTGAACCTGGTGTGATGCTCCTGGTGTCACACCTACTGACCATCAGGTCAACTTGGTATACCAGTCAACTGCTTGCCCAATAGATCAACTAGTACACCCAGTAGATTCATTGGCCAATGGGTAAATGAATAGGCCTATAGAATTAATTGGTATATGAATCAAAACATATATTTGATGAATCAAGTTGGACTGGTATTGATTCCTGTACTTTATATTCGTCACTGTCTCTTTTGCTTCATTTATTATATTCTTTTTCTTACCATACATTTTAAGTTGCTCTCTATTTTAATGCCTATTTTCATAATATTATTTGAAACCTATTTTTTTTCAAATATGGATATATTGACAATGCCTAGTCATTCCAAACGTATTTCTATAAACTGATAATCAAACAAATAAATCACCCAAGAATGGGCAAAATATACAAAATATTTATCTGGATGGTTTCACATTATTCAATACTTGGAGAGACCTCTAGATCTCATACTGACCTCGTCTGGTGGTCCCAGAACCTTATACTGGTACTTCTGAAGAATTTTGAATCATTTACTGGCTCTTCCAGAGAATCCATAACTGTACTCCAGTGTTTCCCAAAGCTCTATGACCCTAGTCTCATGCCCTCGGAGGATCCAGAACCATGCACCAGTGCTTTCAAAAGCTCTAGCACTTTGTACCGGTAGTCCTGGAGCCTCCAGATCTATGCACCAGTGATCTCAGATGCTCCAGAACCTTGCATCAGTACTCCTGACGGCTCCAGGAGACTGCAGGGAGACCTTTCCATACTCCAGGAGCCTCAGAAACGTTGCACTTACTCCAAACTGTGCTGAACTACTCTGACAACTGTGGGAGCCTCTGGGAGCAAGAATAGCATTTTCCTGCTGTGGCTGGAGACAGTGGAGCTGTACCGGCTATCAACTGAATGAATGCGATCGAGCCAGGCTGGCCCTCAGCTGGCTGGAAATGATTGAGCCCAGCTGGCATTTGGCTGGCTGGAAGTGATTGAGCTGGGCTGGCCCTGGGGTATCTGGTAATGTTTGAGCTGGACTGCATCTGAACTGGCTTTGGACTGGATAGATACAATCATGTGAGGTTGGCTCTCTACTGGCTTGTGATAATTGAGCTGGAATAGGTCACTGCTGACTGCATGTGATCAAGTCAGGGCCAAATGGAGACAGTCACACTGTGTTGGCTCTGCACTGGATGGACATGGTTGACCCATACTGGCACTGGGTTGGCTGGAGACGATCCAGCTGGGCTGGATCTTGGCTGGCTCTCAACTGCAAGGACACTATCAAGTAGGGCTGGCACTGAACTGGCCAGAGACAATCGAGCTGGACTGGATCTGGGCTGGCTCATGGCTGCCAAGAGATGCTATAGCTGGATCAAATCTTGACTGACTATCAACTGTATGTATGTGATCGAGTAGAGCTGGCGCTCACCTGGGTGAAGCAAATTGAGCTGTGATGGATCTGGGCAGGCTGAACACAATCAATCCAGGTTTGGCTGGTGAAGGTCGAGCTGGGCCAGCTTTCACAAGATTAGACCCAATATATCTGTGCCGGTACTCAGCAGGCTCTCAACTGCATAGAGGCAATCGAGCGGTACTTTTTCATGGCTGGCTGGAGATAATCCAACTGGAATTAATTATGGCTGGCTGGACATGGTCAAGCAAGGGCTGGCTGAGTATAATAGAACTGGGCTGGCTTTCGACTGCATAGATATGATTCAGCAGGGGTAGCACTCAGCCAGCTGGAGATAATTGAGCGGGACTGGATCATGGCTCGCTTTCAAATGAATAGATATGATCAACTTGGGGTGACTGGAAATAATTGCACTGGAATAGATCTCAGCTGGCTGGGTACAATCGGGTGTAGACTAACTTAATATAATCTTGCTTGGGTTGAGGTGGCTCTGCCTATATGAGCAAGTTGAAACTCATATAAGCAAGTAAATCTTTCTATAAGTGATGATAATACTTAATATATATACATCACAAATCAATTTGTACAAACCCAAAAATTTGATACAAGTTTGGGCCTAACCTCAAACCGGATTGATTTGATTGAACCACAGTTTGATTTATTTACAAATCGACAAATCCCAAACTTCATCTGACTCAAACGAATTCAACTAATGGGTCAATATCCATGGACTGGAGTAATTTGTTACCAACACTAGTAGTAACTGTTCTTGATATCCAGGTATTCTAAAATCTAATCTCCCTATTGTTGATATAGTTCTTGAATTGATAGGCTTTCCATTGAATACTTTCAATTCCCTTTATTCTTATAATATTTTTTCTTGAATTCTGTAATTGTAAGCAATATCCTCAATAATAAATACCATTTCAGCGGCACCATAGTCAATCAGAGCATGTATTGTGATCATTTTGTATTCCATTTTCAATGTGTATTATACAATTACCTGATTGCTTTCCATATAAAATAGTTTAATTTTTGTTTTCTGAATCGAACACTGTAAAATACCAAATCTACAACTAATATTAATAGACAAAGAAGAGTCATTTTGAATGTAATTGCCATCTCATTTGCACTGGACCAAACTTTTTGCAACTGTAATTGTTGCTCTTTTCCATTCCTGTTGTGTTCTTTATATTGGGTAACCACTACTTTTCCTGATCTTGCTTTCAACTTCCATGGGCAACTGGCAGCAAAATGCCTTGAATCTCACCAATACATGTACCATCATTCTTCTCTTCAATACTTATGTTTTTCGAGTATGGTCTTCTTTTCTTCAAATGCTAAAAGGTCAATTGCAGTAGGGCCCTAACATCCTACCATAGTACCTACTAGTGTCTCCCCTGAGGCAAATGTGGTATTGCTTATTGATTCTAGTTTTTTGGAACAAGATTTCTATTTTTCTCACTTTCTTTCAACTGTACAGGTTTGTATTTGTGCCTTCCATTTGGAATAACATTTAAAAAACTCAATTGAACTTGCTGGAATACCACAGTGTTTCTGCGAATTCTTAAGTCTTTCTGACAGCCTTTATCTCAAAGCATTTTTGTACAATATTTCTTCCAATCAACATCTACAACCCATCTTGAGAATTGCACAGTATATAAAGTAACCAATCCATGCTGTTGTTGAAGTTTTCCGAGTTCAATTGCTGCTATGGCTGGTAGGTCTGGGTCTCCAAAAACTAACTGAAGAATTTATATTGGGGTATTCAAATAAAGGAAATTGATTTCTCTGGTGAATTTTTCAATATATGATAAAACTTCAAATATTACTAATCCCTTGAGTTTGTTGACTGCATATTTAAACTTACTTAGGTAGTCATAAAGCCTTCTGCAAATATCTGCTAATTTCAAAACAAATTTAGTAATTTTTCTTAGGTATTACTTTCAATTCTTTGAAGAAAAACATCAAATATTAGCACCTTGGTGTTTCCAACTTCTACTATTGCCACCATTTCTGGTTAATACCAGTATCCTGTCTATCTGCATTCGATATATCTTCTCATGGTTTTTTACAATCCTCAGCTGTTTTCGATATCCTTGAATTTTTTCTTCAATTCTTCGGTGTCTGTTGGCAAGCAGTCTACTAATTGTTACTTCAGCAGTGGTATTCATACTTGTAGATTCTTATGAGCATGGATGGAAACTTTTGCTACCAAGGTTATAACTTATTTCTAAATTTATTTTAATTCTACCACTATGTATTTCTTTGTAAGTAGCAACACCTTTTCTTTCTTCATTAACTTGAAAATTCTTTTCTCAGATTCCCCTCTGGTAATTGCTTGGAATATGATTTCACTTTCATTTTGAGATACTGGTACTCCTACCAATTGTCCAATATAGTTTTCATGTTGTTTGCCACTGTCAGTTCAATTTTTTGACTTCATGCTGTAAAGTCAATTAAAATAAATTTAGACAACACTTTTTGCACCATTATTCAGATTTCAATATGCTTCAGACTGTGGGTTGAACTGCATCATGTCATGGCTGTGTCTGTTGACAGAGGGCGATCGGTGGAGGTAGTTGTTGATATTAAATCCTAAACCTATTATCAAGTGTGATACTTCTAGGCAATTATTACGGATATCTTTTCTTACTTCATTCACCTCAAAGTATATCCAGCAATTCCTATCATAGTGAATAACATACATGATCAAGCTTTTGAAATTCCAGTGTATTGTAAAGGCAAGTAGGCCGAAATATGGCTCCATCCTCATTAGTAAAAGAGAATACAGTTGCATACATGAATAAGTGATCAAGTGGAGTAGTCATTCAGTATGGTAGTAAGTAAGTAAGATAGTTGCTGGGGTGCAATATGCTCTCCTGCGCAGTGACAATATCTTCGGCTCTTACCCAGCCATTGGCCAGTGGCCATTATATCATCTCCCTATTCAGCTGCAGACCCCCTGGGCTGCGTTACGTATCTATAAGAACAGAACGCAAGATCAAAGCTCATAGGACATCGTACGGCTTCATATGATTCACTGCTGATATGTACCATTCAAAGGTGACCTTTAGGTGCATCTGGCATATGGGGAAACTTCACCTCCAGCAGTAGGAGGTAACATACCATGGCAACGCCATTTGTACTGGGCCGGGATGAAAATAAAGAAGTAAAGAAGAGAAAGAGAAGAACAAAAGAGAAGAGAAGAAAACCTCCAAATCGAGCCTGATTCCTCCAGATCTCCTTATCTCAGAATCCAAGGCCATTCCAGCATCAGGCTTCGTTCTAAGCACACTCTGTTAGCAGGCTTCCAAGTCTACCTGCAGGTTGATGGTTCCAAATATCTAAGTGGACTGCAAGTTTCTCTGAATCCAAGCAATTCATTCCCAATGTGCCGGCTTGGTGGTGCTATTGGCTTCCGCCATTGATCGGTCATTATTGATTGTGTTATTTGATGCACTTGTGATCGAGTATCTGCTGGCCCCTTGGGAGTACTCACACAACTTAATTTCCCACCACTCATATCCCGCTGGCGTCCATAGAGAGTGCACTTGGCCGATCCCCTGCCACTCGAATCTGCTGCCCTACTTTGAGAGCTCAGGCAATATTTACTGGCGGCTGTTGATACTTGCAAAAGGCTTTTGATTAATTGACTCGTGCGAAGAAGTCTCCTGACAATCCATAGTCTTCTGACAATTCTCGTTCGTATATGATTTCTTCTATTGAGTGCATTTGTGAATGCTATCTGGGCAACGTGGCTGGTAATGCATCTCTGCAGCAGTCAACTCACATAAGTGCATGATATACTGATCTTGGTCATATTTGCTGCTCTTGGAAGCTCTCAAATTTGTATCATTTTTCCAATTCCATGTGTCCCTGCTTTTGTATATCGAAGCACACCACAGACCTCATCAGTAATAGCCTCTACACCTAGCGTTGATGATATATGTCTGATCAATTGATTCGAGTTAGACTCGTATATCCGTTATCCTGATTCAGTATTCCATTGCCATTCAGCTTGAGATTCAATCAATGGTGGTTGATTGACTTGAGTCAGCCTCATTCGGCCCTCGATTGCAATTATATATAGACTGCATTTGTATATGCTCATTGGTGTGGTGGTATCCAACACGTAAGTGTTCCATCAGGTCTTACTCACAATATGACCAAGTATGCTTCCGCTGTTGGTGTATTGAGGAACCATTCTCCGATTCCCATGCCTTCTACTTCCTAATTCACCGAAGTAGTGGGTCTGCCCATACTAAGCCATTGCAAGCCTTGCTGTAGGGGTGACATCCTGAATCTAGCCTGGGACAGTAAATAACCATTATCAGTGGCAATGTGAATTGATTATCATCATCACTTTGTTCAGTGTTCTCAGCCATTCATATGCTCCACTCGCAGAGGCGATGATTTGTTGATATATCAAATTTGTACGCATTCCGTGCGATGTTATGGTTACCAAGTATTTCGGCACGTTTTCGTATTGGGCTCCCAAGACTCTATCACAGTAGTCTTATTTGTCTATCATGGAGTCAAGACAGTTTGCATTCCACGCTGCTTGACATCTCTACTGCTGATTTGGCTGACCATTGGCTGCTAGTATTGGGTGTAGTTGAATCTATTGATATTGTAAGCTGCAGCTGACTGTGCATTCAATGAATTCAGTGGTGCTTCCGATTCGGTGATACAGACCAGCATCTCAACCAGTGACTTCTTGTTCACTGCTAGCCTTCACGGTATTCAAACACTTGATTTCATTGACTCATTTGTGCACTGGACGTCCGTACCATGATTGGTGCGTTGCAGTGGTATTGAGTCCTTCTCACACTTCCAGTAGAGAATTTGTTTGAAGTGGTGTTTTCTCGGAGTCTGTAACGGTCATCACCGCTTTTGTGAGGTTGGTGCTATGTTGACGACTTTTGGTACAAGTGTGTATATGTTAATTCCCATTGATATCGTTGGTTGCGACTACTATTGTGACTTTGTGCTTCTGTATATTCATTCAATTGCAAATCATGCAGTATTCCTCATAAAGTTAGTGTTTCTTAAAGCATAGAGGAGAGTTTCAAACTTAGACTTGAGGAGTCATATAGAAAAGAAAACTCATGTTCTTCTCCAGCATGTATGCAATTGCACTCTGCACACATGAAATCTGTATTCTATGGCTCATTTCCACGTCATCCATGGATCGCCTTTGGCTCGATGAGTGCCATCCATTTGAGAGTTTCAACTTGCTATTCTTCTTTGGAAGGATATCATGATTTAGCATTGCCTGATGGCCATCTCCTCATTTGGAGATCAGTGCTTGGCCGACGGATTGTGATTATATCAATACATGGGGTATCGAGTCCAATGTCGATTTTCTTATCAATTCGCATTGCAAATCATGTCCAGAAGGATTTTGTTCAGGAGGGTAGAAGTTCAAACGGAACCTTGTATTTCCATATATCCATGGACTATTACTGTGCTTCTCGGAGTGTGTACGACTGGACTGCATTTTACACCTGTACAACCTACATATCATAGTCCTGCCATAACTCGGTAAGTTTCATATAGTGTTCATGGACATACATGCATGGTGGTTGTGTCAAGGTTGCCTTCCATGATGGCAAAAGTGTTGGCGATGACAACATTGGTTTTACCCATCGGCTAGGTTCGTTTCGAAATATAGATCTGTAGAGTTCTGAACTCAATCTCTGACTAGTTATAGATCTTGTATAGTCCATTGGACATTGCAGTGGCAGTTTCTTGGCCTTGACCTTGCTAAAGACCTCCACAAATCATCAATATTGCACGGATGTGACCTCTGTTGTTGGTCTGTAGGCAACAATTCAGGTGTCCACCTCTCTCCATCTGTATATGTTAGCTTTATGCTTTCAACTTCATCTTGATGAAGGGTAGGAATTCCCAGGATTTGAGACATCCGCTGGCCCCTCACAATGGAATATGACCATGGGGTTTCATTCTGCCTTTGTGGCTCGGCGAGCTTGTGGAATTCATTCAAGTACCACCACTGTGGTACTCTTCAGACACAACTACCACCACTGCTCCTGCTCACCTGTCCGGCTCATGGAGCTTCTCCTGCCATTTGTGGTGTCTTCCATGGCAGCTCACAGCAACCCTTGCACAATCGCTATGTCATATGGCAAAAGCCTCAAGAATCTCGTTGCTAGCTAAGAGAAATTGGAATCTGATGGCTTCAAACAGATATATGTTCAACCTGCAACATATTCTCCTCACCGTCATTCTGCAGAGTACCTTTGCCCTCTGCCTGCGAAGGTTCTGACATCAAATTGGTGGCCACGGGTGGCACTCTCTACTTGGGGCACAAAGAGGCCAAAAGTAAATGATATAACTTATATGATGTCTATTCTCCTACATGCAGACTGTTAACAATGAGCCCAATTCTGATCAGGGATATGGAGAAGAAGTGTCTATTCCAGGTAGGGGATACAATGGCGTTAGTGGGTGTCCATTCCCGCTAGCGGATACAACAGCTCGAATGTGCATCCATTCCTGCTTGGAGATCCGATGACTTGAGGTGTGATTATGTTCGCCTTACGTACTTGCTTATCCATCTTGTAGATTTGCACAATGGAGTATTGATATTTATCTGCTTTCCACTTTAGAACATTTGCGATTTGAATATCCCACTTGGAGCTGCTTCATCATCTGCAATTGTAGCACCAATATCTAGGTTTTGAACTCTGCCCATCACTGTTTTTTTCTCTGTAAGTGCACTGTTGTGCACATAAAATCACTCTTTATCAGTGCACTTTGTCCGTAGAATGATGTTCAGGGTGTGTTTTGGAGCTTCCACTCCGTTTGGAGGTGGGTAATTGCAAAGTACACTTGCATATGCAATGATAAATTGTTCAATGTAGGCTCTGGTTAATGTCAACTTGTCTGGATCGTCGACCTCATGTTGGGCTCGGTAGCCAACATAGATGTGTTCAGGTGTAGAATTTTAGATGAAATATCCAATGATTCCAACCAATTGTTTGTATGTGAATTCTTTCGGCAAATATTGGACTTCTCAGTGGTATGACCATCAGGTCTGTGATGTGTCTTCCAGTGCTGACTGATCTGTGAATTGATTTCAGAATCGTCACTACTACCGTACATGAACTGAATCGGACGTAATTATCAAGCTTCGACACTTGTAGGGTGTGTGAGTATGTGCTTGTGAATGTATAGAAATCAGAGTGGGTAATGCGACCATCTGAATGAATCGACCTCCAAATTCCTGCGTAATTGAGTCTGCTCATATGAATCAACTCCAATCAATTGAATACTTCTCGCAAATTATCACCCCCAGTGATGATAATTGGTATGGGTTCCAAATAGTGACCCGTTGAAACAGTGGTATTGTAGACCCAATAGATTGATAGATGTAAAAAATCATCAAGTATGCGTGATTGGATGCCATCAATGACATTCCGAGTTGATTCGATTGTTTGTCTATATGCGATTCATCTCCGTCAATGGGTGTCAAGGTCTCCCCGGTGATACCATCATAGCCAGTAACACCATTCTCGGGATGAAGTGACCTCCAGATTCATCTTGGGATCGTCTCTGCTGACTCAATTGAAGACTATACATATCCTGAGTCACCATTTGGAATCGCGATGATACTCTGTATGGGTGCAAATAGTGATGTATTGTGATATCCACCGAGGATAGTCGGTATAGGTCGGAATGGTAACGTGTTGCCACATCTAGCAATTGTATTCGGCAATTTGACACCTTGAATGGATTGACCTCCAAATCATTTCAGAAGGGTCACCGAAGTTGTCAATTCACTTGATCGACAGGTATACATATGCTGATTCATCAATCTCTTGATAATACTCATTGTAGTTCCAGAATAGAGGCATTTTTTCACATTCTGGGGGGGCATGTGCCCACCATGGAATGTAAATCATCTCTCGTGATCAATTGACTTCCAAAGAAGCTTGGAATTGCCTACTTCGTGCACTATTGACTTTCGATTCATCTCGATTGTCTGTTCCTATGCCATTGCTCTCAGCTGTTGTGTTCATTGACCATGGAGTGGTATGGCCATCATGGCCAATGACACGTCTTCTGTGGCAATTGACTTCCAAATCATTTTGGAATATGTCTACTTTCGTCAATCAACTCAATAAGATAGTGGCTTAGCTTGAATCAATAATTGAGCATTAATTCTTGGTGTTGTTCTGAGGTATTGAAAAGATGTAATCACCAATTCTGTGAGCAAAACGTATCTGATTTCCAAATTGAAATCAGAATGTCAGGGCCAGTACGGGCTGGTAAGACATTGTATGGGCTTATATGTCAATTGGAGGTTGGCACGGTTGCAAACAGGAATAAGTGATTTGGTATAATTGTGTGTAAGTAAGATGATCTCCAGAGTGCAATCAGCACTCCTACGCAGTGACTATATCTTTGGCTTTTGCCTGGCCATCGGCCTGCTGCTGTTACATATAGCTAGCTCATGGTAGTAAGATTTTGTAATTCTTTCAACGATATAAGAATTCTGCTAGATGGAGTCTGAATGGATTCAATTTGATAATCCTTCTTGTGCTTCAACTATCCCGGATACCATTCTTGTGTACTAGAATTTCAATCTGTACAGAATAAATTCCACCCTCAAATTGGTATATTGCTTTATTTTAAATTTTTTTGATTCCAAAGATATTTATATTGGTGGGTCTTTGAAACTTCCACAGGCAAGATAATCCAATATATTGCCAAAAGAAGTAGACATCAATTTTGTTTTTGATATTTTCAAGCAGATTTAAATATAGTGCAATAGATATTACAGATGTAATGACAGTAATAGCAGCTGGAGTAGTATGAGTACCAGTAGATAAACTTGAATACAACTGGTACACTTGATTATGGACTTGGTTTTCGGTTAAGAATTCAAGGCTCTGTGTTCTAGAGATTATAAAAACAATATGAACAGGTGGATCATTGTAATTACAATAGTTGACAGTAACCAATGGCAAATATTCATAAACTAGACTGCAGTATTGAATTTTGTAAACTACAGACTTCATTCAGAATCACAAGAGTGAACATGTGTTGATACTAAAGCGATTGTATTGTTTAGTAGATAACAGAACAAGTGAAGAGCCAACCAAGCCTTCCCTGAACTGCCTCACATGTATACAACTGTTTTGACTGTTATCACTTTAACTGACTTGCTTTATATATATCCACTTTGTATCTAACTTGGTATACCATTGCTATATGATCTGACCTCACACCACTCCTTATATTCAATAATTGTCGAACCCTGATTTTTTGACCTCTAAGGCAGAACTGTTTTTGAAGATTTTTTTTTGTTAACTTCAAAACCTGTATATTATTTTTGTGATAAATAAACTGATTTTCTTCCAAACAAATATGGCAACCTTTTATCAATTCTTATTCTATTATTGATTCTTACTTTATACAGTTATCACAATTGGCTACAATCTGTCTCTAGAATTATATTTTTCTATTATATTCATGAAAAATATATTTCAAGCCTTTAATAAATATGAATATTGATAACTTTTGATAATGACCTATAATCAAATTGAACTTTCAGAACTATTCCATTAGAAATGCAAAAATTGATAGAATATAATCTATTATATTGATGAAAAAGTTGCACAGAAATTGCAAAATAGGATTAAATTCATATGTTTGTTAATATATAGTGGCATATAGAAAATCAATTGGCTTTCCAATTTATGTATTGTAAAAACATTTTCTGTATACTGAAAAGAAGATTTTTATATTTTTTTGTTCATTATAATTTATACTTCTATTGATTCTTTTTTTTGTAACTTTTAAATCAAATCATTTCTCAAAACAATATTATTTTCATTAAAAATTATATGAGACTATAATAACTGTTATACCAAAGACAATACCTTTGGAATACAAATACCTATGATTGCTTGCAATATTCATGATATGAATCTCATCAGATAACATTTGTTTCAAAAGCCAGTACCTGGAATAACAGCCAGCCAATGGCTGGATAAGTGCCCAGAATATTGTCACTATGTGGGAATACCAATTGCACACCAGCAATAATCCTACTTACTTCTTTATTGACCATAATACTTAATGACTTTATCACTAATTCTCATCTGTAACCATATCTACTGATAAACTTGAATACGGAGCCATACTCTGCCATACTCGCACTTACACAAAAATTTTATATTTAGAAATCGAATATGTTGTACTTACAGAATCTGTAATTACAACGGTTCGACATGTTGTATCCACTCCGAAAATCATCACCAGAGTTTCAACACATTATTAGTAACTATTTTATTGAATTGATCAATGAAGATGGACATAATTCCAATACGATCCAGAAGTCAATCAGTTACAAAAGACGTGTCAGAGGCCATGAATACTGTACCACTGTTAAGTACATAACATATGCCTGCTGAAAGCAATGGCATACGAACAGACAAACCAGAAGGCAATAACATATAAAATAAATAATTTCGAGTTATTTTGGAAGTCAATTTCTTGGATGAGATGAATTACCTGCCACTACAGGCCCCCTCGAGAACTTGAAATATATTTCTATACATATCTATTCGAAGTATTATCACAACTCCCGAGTGATAACTAACATCGGTAAACAAACCTATCAGAATTGGGTGTCTACGTACGTTCCCAATGTTCCCAACGCACCCATTACACCCAACGCAACTAGTGTTAGCAACGGTTCCAACCCGGAGCCTCCGGGTTAGGTCCGGGTTGGAACCGACCCTTTTCCAAATCAACCGTTCGGGTCGTCAGTAGAACCGAACCAGAAAGAACGGTCCGGGTTGACTCCACAGTTTGGAACCGCCCAAATTCCCGGATTGTTAGACGGGTCCAAAAGCAGGTTCATACTATTGCACATGCGACTTTTGATATTCTCAATTGAATCGAATGAGCGATTTTTGTTTGCAATTTTGCCTGTCATTAAACTCGCTTCAGTTCAATTCAATATTATAACTACAATTCATTAAATATGTATCATAACCTGGTAGTTTAACTTTGTAACAAGAACAAAGACGGCCAAAACTATGTTTACACTTAAGTTGTAGTAAATTCCAGTATGTTGTAGTATGTGTCAATTACCACAAATATTTTAGTATCAATAATTTCTATTATCATATTATTGCCTACCTTTCGCACATTTTATTCATATCTATTTAATCTTACCTTTAAAATTAACTTGAAAAATGCGGAAATAATATCACAATGGGCCTAGCATTTGCGTTTCTCTAATATACTGTCTTAACAGCCTTTTCATTATATATGCATGAAATATAAAACATTTCTCAATAGTGACCAAGAAAATTGCAAAATAAAGATACCTATGCTCCATTACAAGAAACAGAAAACCAAAAGAAATATAAAATAATGATCACCGCTCTACCGTCGTTTATTCCCTTTCTTATTGCGTTTTTGCTGTTTGTTGACGGGCGCAGGGTCCATAATGATCAGAGTTGCTGTGCGATTAGACTTTCGAACTGGCCTGATAAAGCCTGCGATGTTAGGGGCAGCATGTACATATGGCTGTTCTGCCTCATCAATCACATCAGATTCATTGCATATATCCATATCGTCTTCATCATCAGCCTCTCCATCGTTTTCATCATCGTTTGGATCGTCCAAGTCACCGTTCCAATGGAGCCAATCATCAGTATCAGAATTCGTTTAGGAAGAACTATCATCATCACTTTGGGTAGGATGGCGATCGATCCTACGTATTCGTTGGATGTTGAGAACTTTGGTTTTGCCACCAGGGAGGTCGATCTGTGATAAGGACGGTGGAAGTGGAGATTTTTCAGTCATTTTGAAAGCTGCAACACCATCATGTTCAAAGGCTGACCATGATACTTTAACTGTCTCTTCAGTGTCTGAAATGTAACCCATGGCAGTCATTTGCTTATTCTGGGCGCGTGATGCCTTCTGAGTTGCGTGTAGGTGTTCACTGCCCTGCCACATCTCCAAAAAGTCATGAACCTTGGCCATCCGATGCAGCTTTCTTTTCTGAGCGTCTTTCTTGATTTCAGAATCGTTATCAGATATTGATGAATCTATTTGTGAAGTATCACTGGCCAAAAGACCGAGATTACTTCTCGCAAACTGCCAAACAACCACTTTTTCTCGAAGTGTTTCACCCGTAGTTTTTGACTGCCTCCACCCTATGACATCTCGGCCAAGTGAAAAGCTGGCTTCCACTCCAACCCTGTGTGGCATGATTGAGAAGATGTTCCGTGCTATATTGGCTAGATCGGTATACTTCGTGTTCATCTTTTCTTGCTGTCGCCACCAATCGGTCACGTCGGGTATCCAGAAAGCCCTGCTAATCTCGGTGGGGTCGGAATGATAATCATTAAGATTGGGATTAATTTGTCCCCAATTTTTCGGTATCTCGGGTGGTGAATTCAAATAGAGTGTAGTGGCCGTCAATAAACGTGCTGCGCGATCGCTACGCCCGGGAGTACATTCCGCCGTGTTTGCAGGTGTAAAATACTCATCATCACTGGACAAATCATATGGATCATAAGTCGATTGACCTGGCCCCGACACTTCAATGGAGGCGAATAAGTTATGATTCGGTACTGGTTGAGGTTTTCCGGCGGTCATAAATTGGCTTTTGGTGCAGTATTCGTGCTCCACATATTTTATGAATGCATCCTTGTACTGGGCAGTGAAGGAACCCTCATCCTCAGGATTAACATCCATAGCCTTGTCCCACTTCCGAAATGATCGCAACTTCCGAAAAGGATCGAGGATTTGTGCTGCAATGAGGAGCATGCCTGTCTCTGGTGTTACTTCGGAGTAATATTTGGACAGCTTTTGGCGTGCAAACTTCAAAGCAAAGTATAGATCCTCTTTCCACTGAGTTTTCTTCTTTGCCAAAGCGCGCATTACGCCATCTAGGTGATCGAATATATCATTGTATATCGTGATGACATGGTGTAAGGTGACTGTACGCCGTTTCGACATCCAAAGTGTCCAGTTACGAAATGGCCTCACCACCTCCATTACGTATTTGACAATAATCCATTCGTCTTCAGTTGTAAATAAAGGCGGGTAATCACGGTAATTAGGATTTTTAAGCCACTCGCGTGTAAACTCTCGCAATCTGTACGCCCGCTCTAGTAATTCCAGAGTTGAATTCCACCATGTTTTTACATCCATGGTAGGCAGTACTGCAATCCTGACTTTGGATTTCTGGCAGTTGAGAAACTCATTACGTCTTCCAGGAGTCATAGTAATCAATACCGCAAGCATTCTCTGCTATTTCAAAGTCAGTATTCAGAATCAATGTGTAGATAACATGCAGTAACTACCTTTTCAATTATCTTAGCTAATCCAGGCGTCATGGCTGCTACTTAGAGATTCTTGCATTTCCGGACTTCTGCAGCTTTTGGCTTTTAGTTAATGCCGCGCTCTCATTTTCTCCAAATTGCTCGTCACCTCATTTGCTTCCCATGACTTCGTTCCCCTTTCACCCCAGACTACTGATAAATGCCCCTAAAGAAGCTGAATGACATGCACCATGCATGGTATATGGTTTCGTAATGCCGACCATTCAATTCCAGTGGTTTCGAGTGTTGATTGTAGCTCCGAGTCATTGAATGATTGGATGAGGCGTTATCAGTGGTTATACCGAGCAATCGACCGTCTGTAAGGCCGAAACGCTCAAGTACCTCCTTCAAATGCTTGGCCAGTCGCTCCCTGTGTTT
The DNA here is from genome assembly GCA_015178995.1 of Trichophaea hybrida. NCBI lineage: Eukaryota > Fungi > Ascomycota > Pezizomycetes > Pezizales > Pyronemataceae > Trichophaea > Trichophaea hybrida. The sequence goes on from WHVE01000962.1 coordinate 40,641, forward strand.
GCCTTTAACCTATAGTTGTTTGTCAGCGGTACAAAATATCAAAACCAAGTGGCCATAAACCTCATCGAATCCAAGCTGTACTTCTCGAAGGCACCAGTTGGGATCTATATAATACCCAATGACCGACACACTCGCCAATTTATTGGTTGATGTCCATCCATCTAACGCTATACTGACTTTATTTTTTGTTGGCAACTGCTTTTTGATTGCATCAATTGTGAGGGAGTATTCTCTTTGGCAAATATTACTGAGAGTACTGGCAGAGGGAAGGATCAAATCGCATGGTAACGCATTGAACGTTTGTTGTAACTCCAAGTTCGTTATAGCGTTCCACAGAATGTAAGCAGAAACAAATCCTAGCATCAAATAGCGGTTCCAGGTTTCTTGGTTGAATTCACGAATTGTAAAGTCATTATCTGCCAGTTTTGTACGTTCTATCTGTTAAAATTGTCAGTATGGTCAGCGATTTCAATCAGCTTGTGTTTGATGGGAACTACTTGCCACCATAACACCCTGACTGCCTTTCTTCTTCAGTACAGCTAAAGCTTGCTGATCACCAGCTGTATCTGTCAATAAGGAAACGTCTGATTCTGTTAACTTATTCAGCTCTGCTTTGTGTGTCTTTGATTGGAGGTATTTCGCCATAGTACTTGTTCCATTCTCGGATGGATGTACCAGAACTGTGTGACAAACGATACAAATGACGCCGGGGCAGCCATTTTCGGTTTTTGCGCAATGTTTGTAGAATCACCATGCCGCTGCATGCCGGGAGCTGCTCCACACAATTGTAGTCTTTGTTTCCACATTCATGGAGGTCCACCATTTATCGAACACCATTTGCAATATTTCATCAGTCAAATCTCGTACAAACACACGTTCTTCCTTTGTGGAGTACATTATTTCGAGTGAGGATGTATCAATGCACTTTGCAGCAGCCATTGAAGAAGCGTTTGAAGGGAATATGAAGCAGAATATGAAGGACTTCAAACTGTACTGCCGTCAAAAATATTGATTTATGCAATGATTTGTGGATGTCTTATATACCTGCTTCAACAGACCGTTCGTAGGAAGAAATAATGGACAGTATGTTAGTAATAATCATTTGTCGATAAAGCAGTCAAAACTACAATAAAACTAGTGCAGCCGAAAAAACCCCACGCACTAGAGAGTTGTGTGAACGAAAATCGTTGACGCTCTGTCGATGCTCACTTTTACTCCTGCAGTCTACATGTCTTGTCGCACAATTGCTCTCTATTTGGTTGTAAAATCGGGCTTTCATGCTTATTTGATAAGAATATACCTCGTGATACAGATAAATCGTGATTTAATTTGTTCAATTCAGTGGCTACTCGAATAAATCACTTACAACTGATTTTTAGATAGAGGCCGACAATACTCTGATAACACTAATGCAATGCATCTGTTCCCTCCCATGCTCAAAATTGTGTAACCAAAAATCGTTGACGCTCCGTTGACACTCACTTGTAGTCCTGCAGTCTATGTGTCATATTGTGCAGAAACAATAGGTATGATTGTAATGGCAGACTTTCACACATATTCAATAAGAATATGCCATGCAATACGGATTAATCGTGATTTAATGTCTCCAAGCTCGGTTACCAAGGTTGCTCGAGTGCATCAGTAAAATCTATTTACCGATAAAGACAGTCAAAACTGCAATTAAACTAATAGAGCTTACAAAACTTCACACGCTAGAGATGTTGGACGACCAAAAATCGTTGACGCTCCGTTGACGCTCACTTTTACTTCTGCAGCGTACATGTCATATCGCTGGATTGCACTTTATATGATTGTAAAGGCCGGCTTTTCA
>WHVE01000963.1:0-42445 GCA_015178995.1 Trichophaea hybrida
GTGACTACTCTGAGACGAATCGGAGGCCAATAAGCCCGAGAGATATCACCAGCCTCAATAGCCACTCTCGAGACTCTGAAAAGTATTCAAAGAGAAACCATACATACACGATCGATGGTGGAAGCCAATGATGACCTGCTCCACCGAGCCGGGACTATCGAGAGCAATGGCTTGGATCCGGAGGGCTGCAAGCGAACTTAGAGTCGGAGATATGGAAAAGCAGGAAGGTCACTTCGGAGGTACATTTGGGGGTGGACTTGTAGCAATGCCTGCTGCGGGAACGGCTGGGATTTGGAGACTTGGAGGTGTTTTGGACTAATTGGAGGTTCTCTTCTCTTCTCTTCTTTTCTCTTCTCTTATTGGATCTCGGCCTGGTACAAATGGCATTGGCATGGGGTTTTGCTACCTACTATTGGTGGTGGAGTCGCCCCATGCGCCGAATCCACCGGAAGATTACCCTTGAGCGGTACTGATCGGTTGCGGGATTTATGAGGCCGTACAAGGGTGTACGAGTGTGGACCTTTACTTCTTTTTCTTCTCATGTATAGGTACGGCAGCCCAGGGGGTCTGCAGCTAGAGAGCGGGATGATATAATGGCAGTGGCCAAGTGATGGCTGAAGGCCGAGGCCAGGTAACCGTCCAGTACATAGACACTTTGCAGGAGTGCAATTGCACTGCAGCGATTATCTTACCTTACAATGAGATGACTTCATTACATATTCTCGTGTGCAACTGTATCTACTCATACTTTGGAGTACAGAGCCATACTGGTCCATACCCGTCCTTACAACCACTGAGCCAGTGGATTCTCCTTCTTTCTCTGACTGGGCAACCTTTGACACTCCCATTCTCTTTCAATGCTACTCAAGCTTTAACTGTCTTCTTTGATAGATTTCTCTGAGAAGCTTTCGAAGAGCCATAAGAAGGAACTCCCTTGGAATTTTTCCCTCCACACATCCTTCAAATCGCCACAAATAGAGCCCAAAGGCGGATTTCAGCTCGGAAAGCTAAGTACGGAATGGTGGAGGAAAGGACCCGACAACTTGATATTAAAAGATAAGCACCAACCAAGGCACCACCTTTACACCTGGATGATAAGCACCGACTTCACACAGCAATGAAAACCGAAGCACCGACATTATATTTGGATGATAAGTACCGACTTCACATCTGGACAAAAACCAAAGCACCGACTTTATACCAGGATGACACACGTTGACTTTATACTGGGACGACCAGTACCGACTTTATACCAGGACGACAAGCACCAACTTTGAACCAGAACGACAAGTACCAACTTCATATCAGAACGACAAGCACCGACTTCATACTGGGGCAACAAGTATCAACTTCATACCGGAACGACAAGCACCGACTTCATAACAACACGATGAAACTCTGACTTTATACTGGAACAAATACTGAAGATGCCACCCTCATAACTGGGACAAAATTCAAATCTGATTACTAACCTTAGCACTAAAACAGATATTGAGTGGCTGGAACATAAGTCTCAAAAATTGGGAATAGAAACAACAATACTGAAAGAAGGAGCACCAAACCTAAGCACCAACTGTAGTACTAAACAAAAATATCAAGTGGCTGGAGCGCAAGCTTCGGAAAACACAGAATAGAAATGATGATGCTAAAAGAGAGTAGAATCATATCCAAAACTACTGACATATAAGAAAAGAGATGAAAAACTGCCCAAGACACTGACAGTAAAGGAAAAGGAGCTAGCACAAAGAAAAAGTGGAACAAGGGACGGCCAGACTACATTATCAGACTCACCTCTTACACTCACAATTCAATTGCCAAAACACAGTTCTGAAAAACACAAAAACAAACCACTGCGGCTACTACCGCAACCTCAACATTTAACATGTCTGACCATGCCCATGTCTATTCCACTTCCACCCTCAGCCTGAGAGGGGCTGGCTTGTCCACCCCCACCAATATGTCTACCGGCCCTAGTAACACCACTGGCACCAACTCTCCGAACTCAATTCAACAGCAGAAAAACATCATTGAGTCCCTTATCGTTGCAATTTCCAAGTAGAAAAACCAAATGCTGCTCCCAGGAACCATAGAAGCCCCCATTTTTGGTGGGGCCGACGTCACCAAGTTCATCGAAGCATATAAAAGCCTCTCCTCTGGCACAGGCACAGACCCACCTAAAGACAATGTCATCTTCACATTCCTATATTATTGCTCCGAAACGATTTAAGAAAACATTAAAATGATGAAATGGTACCAGCAAAGACACTGGGAGAAATTGAGTAGGGAACTGAAAAACACCTTTAGACATGGCAACAGCCGAGTATATATGTATCTGTGCACGTACCTGGAAAGACTGTGCAAGGATCAATTGATGACAGGGAATGACGGATTGAAGCCCTTTATCTTAGCCTATGACAATATCAGCCGAGCCATGGTTACCATGGGTAAATTGTACAAGATCGCGCCAGTTGAATCGCTGCTTGGAGCCCTCCTGAAAGATCTAACAGCTGAGGCCATCGTCAAACTCGAATTAGACCCCTGGGAGCCCAAAACCTTCAAGTACAACACCCTCCACTAATATATTCACAACAAATGCATTACAGCTGATGGCCGTGCTCTCCTCGAGATCAATACCACTCATTCAATACTGGGAGTTCCGGCTTACTCCATTTCCACTGGAGTTCTGCTTCCACAGATGCCCAGTGTAACTGGTATGAGTCAAGAGAATGAAACAAGCACTGCCACCACCACTACTGTCACCACAGCACCAAATACTGAAACAACTGCAACCGAAAAACAGGAGGAGACCATTGACACACAAATGAACAACATGATGCAGGCTTTTGAAGCTTGGATCTTCCAACTCACCAAGGTGACCAATCCAAGGCTTCAATATACTGAATATCAAACAGCTAGGGCCCACACAATTCAAGCCAACAATCCACCAATATACTCTCTGCAATCACCTGAACTGCCAATGAATTCCCCTTCTGGGCCAGGATATTATCGACCTGCAATGCCAAACTACCAACAGTATTCTCAGCAGGGGTTAGGTCCTTGAATTTACTGTGACGAACTAGGGCATATTCAGACATTCTGCCCTGACGTCTGAACTGACCAAAAACAAGGTATCATCCATCATGATGAGCATGAAAGATTAACCCTTGAGCCATACAGAGGGAGAGGTGAAGATATCTCTGGATACCGGCCAGAGTAAAAATTCCTGTTGATAAAGGACCATACTAAAGAAGTGGCTCGACAGCAGCAACCAGTTGCACCCATTCAGCCTGGAGCGGTAAAGCCAGCCACAGCTGGACTTCCACAACATATTGTCAGGTCGCAGCTATTTCAGAGAGCAGGCACTCATGTAGTGGCTTTTCGCTCAGCGATTGTTCAACAACTGTTGCAAATAGATGCGCACTACCCCAAAGAACAAGGTAAGGAACCCCAGGTAGATGAGATAAGCAGAGTGGTGGAACTTAATGAAGATAAGTAAGAAAAGAGTGATGGAAAGGAAAATAGCGGTGAAGAAGAAGAAAGTATACAAGAAAGTGAGACTGAAGAAGCAAGGGTGGCTTGCCTAGATGAGGAAGAAAGATATTGATGGCCGGCGGTTGTTTGAACCCAAGCAGGCTACTGTTACACCTAGCCAGTTCGCAGCGGGGTCACGTACAATCACCCACGATTTCCCTGATTAGATGTCATCGGCTATTACTCGTCTCGGATATCAGATCCAATCTTTTCGGATGGCTAGCACACAAACACCCACACCATCGATTAGCATCGACAGCTAGTTAATGGCCACAGTTACTTCTGCTCCCCATCACCAATATCAAACAGACAGCCAACAAACTGCTGAATGTCATCTGGCCAAGAAGCTGACGCTCGCCGATTGCAAACAGACGGCCAGCAAGCAACTGAATGGCGCCAGCGGGACACTGCCGACCTAAGACTATATGCTGACGCTTTACGGCAAAGCTGCTCTCTATCGAAAGAGGTCTATTCGTCCGAAGGTCATCAGATCGAAAGGATACCACTGGTCCGGAGGCACAAGCCTGTCAGCTTGATGTTATAAAAGGATACCGATGGTCTGATGATAATTTAAGGACAATGAAGACAATAGAGGATCAAGAGATGGAGAAATGCGGTGGTCGCGAAATGAGCGGGCATTGGTTCAAAGTTGGTCAAGGTGCTGGAACTCAAGAGAAAAGCGTAAATAGAAGTATTTGTTCGACGTGAAGAAGAAGGTATAAAGACCTTGGGTTCATTGAGGGTAGAAAGGCATCATCAACCTTCTCAGCAAAGAGAACAAGCCTTAACAATATACGCATTGGAGACAGCCTATTCATTTGGTTCAAAATCTTTTAGTGATTTCCACATCCCGAGTGAAGATCCTAACCGATGATCGAAGCGGTCCCGAATTATGTACGGATACTCTTTGACCGGGTAAACCAGGACTGACGCTCCCGGGGTTGCATTGAATTGTTAGCAAAGAAACGCTTCCGAAGAAGATATTCTTTCTACCCGATACATCATGCGACCTTGATGCCATACGACTCCAACTGCCACTGTTGAGTCAACTGCTTCGATTTAGCTGGAATCCCATCGCAGCTTGCCGAACCAGAACCACTCAACTTCTTCGATAGCATCGACGCTCTGCTAAACAAAATAAAAGAACCTGTCAAAGACTACTTTTGGGACGCACCTGATACGCCATATCCATGGAACCTCTACTGGACTGACGCAGCCGGACAAGGAAGAGGTCTAAGTATCAACAATCCAGTCTTCACTGATCATTGGACTAAATACAAGGGCTTGCACATCGATTGCGTAGATCAGGAAGTGAGTGATTGTGAGCATAACTGCGGAGGAACCCATACAACGATCGTTAGAGCAGCTGCCACAATATCGACCATCGTCCCAGCCATTTACCATTGGAATTGGTTAATGAATTTGGACAAAATACTACCCCTATTTCGTTATCTATTCCCACGTTGCTGGTCCTTGATTACGTACGCTTCCCACCCTGACTACGAAACATCGGTACAACTGCAGCAAGAATCCGGAGCTCAATTTCCTGTCTTTCACACCACCCCTGTTGAGCAGTGTTTTGTCGTCCTATAATGTTCGGGTCAGACACCAGCATGACGGACGCCTATACAGTGGTTAGAAGGGAACATGCATTGATCCTATCCAGCGATAAGAAGATGCAGGTGACACAATACCAGCCCATCACAGGAAAGATATTCCTGACTGTATTATCGAGCTGTTGAATGGATTCAACGGGGAGCTGAGACGAATGGACACCCTTATTCAGGAATCAAGGGAGAAAGATTTTGATATGCAGACGACCCTCTCAGAATTGGCCAAAGTCTATGCAGGCCTCATCATTAGGCAAAACGAGATATACGATGACGTTTATCTGGGAGTGAAAAAAATTTAAAAGGCACAATTCGAGAAGCATTCGGATATAGTCATCCAATCCCAAATATTTGCAGCTAACATCCATGTAGCCTTTGTTCTGATGATGGCCCAATCCACCGAAGCCTACGAAGAGCTACAGTCAGCCCTCAGCTAGCAAATCCAATGTTCTGGAGAAACCTGGGGAATCCGTTCAACTCTGCTCGATAATAGGGAACCAGCCCAAAAATACCTTGCCATCCAAATGCATACCCAATCCCAGGAGCTGGCGGATGTTCGGATAAAAGCCCAAGAAGATGGCAAACGTATGTCCAGGCTATACCCCAAGTCTCGTTAGGAAGCAAAAAGAATACAGGAGGAAGCACAGAAAAAGGTAGACAATGCAGAGAGGGAAAGAAAGGCGGCAGAAAGAAAGATGATGAATAACTTTGAGTGGAAATTCAAAGAATTCACTAGAGCTTTGCAGGCGAAGCTCTCAGATGAGAGAATGAAGCCATCAGTATGCTCACTGGCCTGGTCAGTATTGACCCCAAAGGACAGGGATACAAAGCCTTTTGAGCAGGGATTCCACCTTTGATACACTGTAAGTAATGGCGTTGGAATATGAATCAAAGAGGCTGTGACTCCGGAACTGAATGGTAATGGAGACGGCGCAGGAGGCATTGGAGGAGACCCCCCAGGGCACTCCAAGTCTTCTAGCTCCAACACGAGTAGCTCCGGCTCTTCTGATAGTGGAGACGATGTTCTTCCACCACTTCCACCACCGAGAGGAACGGACTATAGTTAACCACCTGTGCTACCACCTGCGCTACCAACTCAAATACCACCTCACCCACCAAGAGCTCAAAATTCAGCCCAGAAGCAGAAGATTGAGCTTCTCTACAAGTTTAAGGGAGATCCAACGCACAGGTCGGAATCCTACCGCCATTGGATTGCAGCAGTGGATCGCTATCTTAGGTACTTCAAAGACGAGTATAATGATGACGATGATACAATCATTTTCATTGGAAGTATCCTTCGAGACACAGCGTGAGCCTGGTACAACAACCGAGGAAAACAGCTTAGGAAGCATTTTCAGGTTCACACATGGACGGCCTTCACCAGCGCTATGGAGGAACAATTCATCGACCTGGAGAAAGAAACGGAATGCCTCGAAAATATCAAGAAATTGAAGTATCAAGAAGATATCTGGGACTACATTGTCAAGATGGAGGACTTAAACTGCCATGTCTGCTTATCAGGGATTGCATGGCGACAGGTTCTACACAGTGGACTCAACAAAGAAATCAAGCATCGAATATTCATTTCGAGGATTTCACCAAACGACGATGCAGAATACAAATTACTGTCCAAACAAGTCGGCCATGCATATGAGAGATGCCTGCAAGAAAAGCACCAACACAATGATCACAAACCCAAAGAAAAAAAGAACAATTACAGGACGCGTGATGATGATGGTGATAAGGTGCATCAAGGAAAGAAGAACTTTGAGAAAGGTTCTGACTCCAAGAAACCTCGAACGGAAGAGAAGGGACCTAAGCCTGTCAATGTCGACGAAGGCCAAGCTCTGAATGATATTCTGGCATCTTTGTTGGAAGCAAGAGCCAAGCGCAACAGGTGCAAGCACTGCGGTTCCTCGGAGCATCGATGGGTATTCTGTAAGCATGCCATCGAGATGTCATCCAGCAAGACAGAGAAGAAGGATAAGAAGCCTAAGGTGGAAACGCCAGAGGTTACCACCACTTCTTCGAAGGTCAAGCTCAGGAGTCTGGCTGACCGCATTGCGTAACCGGCAGCAGCCTCAAGATCTGGAGTGCTTTATGAGGTTGACTCCGATGGCATAGACATTGAGGGATGAAACGAGTGTCTTTTGTCTTCCCTTTGTCTTTCCTTTGGGATGGCTGTCGTTCCTATGGGTTGTTGAGGATTGCGGTCATTCCTATGTTCTTTGAGGTACAGATACCTCCGGGTTTGATATTATGCGTACAGATATGGGTACAAACATCTCTGTTCTTTTTGAATTCTCATTGGGGTTGTACCAATGCGGTCATTGGTATTATAGCTTTCGATATTCAATATACTGTCTTTTCTGCTGTTTAAGAAAGAGTGCCTGAAGATGAGTTCAATACTCAAAATATGCTGGTCATATAGCATCTAAGCATCACTAGTGACAAAACAATTACCATCGAGCTTGATCATACTCATTTGAACCTCATTCACCGACAAATTTATGCATCCTAGCAACCTCGTCCCATTGCGGCCGGAGCTGTATCAAAAGGCAGTTCATCAGGGTAGTCAACCGAACTGATCGAAAACGCAAGACTACAGCCAGCGCACCTCAGCCTGTACCAAAGCAACCAAAGCAACAATTACCACCTGAACCAAAGACAGGTTCAAGACCCACAATACGCATGTTTGCAAGCTTTGGAGATGAGAAGAATATCCCTGTAAGGGTTCTCTTGAATACAGGGTGCAATACACCTATGATATCAAAGCAGTGGGCCGATTCACATGGAGTTCCATTGGTGACTCGAACAGAACCATAGATAGTCGAAAACTTTAATGGCGAAAGAGTAGAAAGAGCGGGTTGGCAGTACACCTTCCCCGTTACTCAGCAGTATGAATCGAATTATACCAAGTAAACCTTTGATATAGGTCCAATGGAGAATTCGTCTGACATCATGTTATCTTACTGGTGGATCCTCAAGTATGGAGCACTCTGTGGAGTTACCAATGAAAATAATAAGCTCCAATTTACGTCAAAAAACTGCAATCAACATTGCACAAAGGCAGCAGTATCTTTGTTCTCAATCAAATATGACAATTCCATTTTGATGTCCGGTATTGATCCTCGATGGATTGAGGTTATTGGTTCAATGCATGTCAATACGGTACATGAAATTGAGATTGATTGGGTAGAGCAAATCCATGGCAATACAGAGACTTGGAAACATTATACAATGGAGAAACTTCCAATGCTCTTCTGCCTCATAGATCGTACGACCATGCTATTGACTTAACAGATGGAGAGCAACCTCCGTGGGGTCCCATCTATGTTGTCTCAGACACGGAGCTTTCGGTCCTAAAAGAATATCTGAAGGAAGTGCTTGATTCTGGAAAGATCCGTCCTAGCAAGTCATCTGTGGGTGTACCCATACTCTTGGTCCGAATGTCACAGGGGAGAGGCTGATGATTGTGCGTGGATTACAGATGTCTAAATCGTGTGACGATTATGAACTGATATCCATTGCCGCTTATGAACAAACTTAGAGACAGGGTCTTGTCATGGTTGTGTCGAGTGAGAATCGGGGGAGGAATATGGATCGATGATTGAGATACAGGAATACGAAGGAAATCAGGTTTCGTTGGAAAGAATCAGGTTTCGTTTGAAAGAATCAGGTTGTGTTGGTTGGGATCAGGTTTTGTTGGTTGCATTGTAAATATGGCGTGATGGTGATGGCGTAGGCCGCGGACTGAAAGGGTTGCGTACATAATTGGGTGGAGTTAGGATGTATTTTGGAACGAGTGAGCAAAGGTGACGACGGTCGCGTTAACTGTATATAAGGATGCTGGATTTGCGGAGGATAGGTTTGTTCTTCACCCGTTCTCTAGTCTACAAAACAATCAATAGCTTCGGCACCAACCTCTGTTCACTTCTGTGATTCCGGATTTCGAGTCTCTAGTTTGTTACGCAGTACCCGCAATCACTGTATCCTCCCGTTTGGTTTTTATAACCCCTAGAACTCCGAGCCTTGAAACCTTGACAGAAGAACGAGTCTACAATCGATTCTACCGGTTATAATTCAGTATATGTGCCGCTACTTTCATCAAAGCGGTTGTCACTTTTGCCACAGACCTTGCAACCCCCTTTGTTCCGTGTTTAAATCAGTTGGAAACTTCGAAAACAAGCTCACAGTACACAGCTTTTGGGGACACTTCTGCGTTGGGTGCCTGTGGAAACATCGATGAGAAGGATCCACGCTGTTTTAAATCCCAGCGTACGACAGCAATTAACCTCAACAATCACGAATCGATTTCCTCGACCTAGCTGGTCGAACCATCAACCTCTTTGAACAAGAACCCCTGAACGCCTTGGATAGCATCGACGCTATCCTCAACGAACATGAGGAACATTTGGAAGCATACTTCTGGGACGAACCACCAGCGGTATCTCCTTGGAATAGCTACTGGACAGAAGCAGCAAGCAACGGCGGAGGCCTCCAAATCGACGACACAGAATTTAAAAACCTCTGGACCAAGTATTACGGTCTTCACTGTCACGGTTGTGTCGAGTGAGGATCGAGGGAGGAATATGGATCGATGATTGGGATACAGGAATACGAAGGAAATCAGGTTTCGTTGGTTGGAATCAGGTTTCGTTGGTTGCATTGTATATATGACGTGATGGTAATGGCGTAGGCCGTGGACTGAAAGGTTTGCGTACATAGTTGGGGGGAGTTAGGATGTATTTTGGAACGAGTGAGTGAAGGTGACGACGGTCAGGTTAACTGTATATAAGGATGCTGGATTTGCGGAGGATAGGTTTGTTCTTCACCCGTTCTCTAGTCTACAAAACAATCAATAGCTTCGGCACCAACCTCTGTTCACTTCTGTTATTCCGGATTTCGAGTCTCTAGTTTGTTACGCAGTACCCGCGATCACTGTATCCTCCCGTTTGGTTTTTATAACCCCTGGAACTCCGAGCCTTGAAACCTTGACAGAAGAACGAGTCTACAATCGATTCTACCGGTTATAATTCAGTATATGTGCCGCTACTTTCATCAAAGCGGTTGTTACTTTTGCCACAGACCTTGCAACCGCCTTGGTTCCTTGTTTAAGTCAGTTGGAAACTTCGAGAACAAGCTCACAGTACACAGCTTTTGGAAACACTCCTGCATTGTGTGCCTGTGGAAACATCGACGAGATGGATCCACGCTGTTTAATATGCCAGCGTACGACAGCAACAAACCTCAACAATCCCGAATCAATTTCCTCGACCTAGCTGGTCGAACCCTCAACCTCTTCGAACAAGAACCCCTGAATGTCTTGGATAGCATTGACGCTATCCTCAACGAACCCGAGGAACCCTTGGAAGCATATTTCTGGGACGAACCACAAGCGGTATCTCCTTGGAATAGCTACTGGGCAGAAGCAGCAAGCAACGGAGGAGGCCTCCAAATCGACGACACAGTATTGAAAAACTTCTGGACCAAGTATTATGGTCTTCACGTCGATTGCCAAAATGAGGAACCGTGCTACTGCGAACATAACTGCGGAGGGACGCATACAACAATCGTCAGAGCAGCAGAAGCTCAATCAACCAAATCTGAATCGACGATCAAAGCAATACAGAAGGACATGGAAAGACAAATCTCGTGGGCGGATTACAACGAACGAAAAGCGAACAAGGTAAAGGAAGTTGACCGCGAGTTACATCCGGCCCCTTCACCAACCCCGCTGATCATCGTAACAACACCCAGCAAACACCAGGTGTTCTTCTGGTAGATGGTCAACCCATTTCTAGAAGCGGAAATCGAAGCGGCAGTCCAACAAATCCAAAACAACATAAACGAAGTCAGAGACTGTTTGACAGAATCCTGCCTCCTCACAGCCGCCTCTCTACATCATCAGAAGGATGTCCGGAGAATCCTCGAGACCAACTCGCGACGTCACGTTGACTGGCGCCTGACAGATGGAGCTGGACATCGTGGCAACAACATACATAGAAGCCATGAGCAAAGTACAGCTCAAGAAGCACATCGGGGACATCAACAAAGGGCTGAAAGCAATAAGCCAACTACCAAAGACTACCAGACTGAACGAATTGCCGAAGGAACAGCAATCTGTGAAGAATGCAACAGTACGAATATCGGAATTGTTGGCAGAAGGAGAAAAAGTCGTACAAGAAAGGGACAATCTGAAGCAGGAACTACTGCTTACTCAACAAACAGCGGCAACAAAAGAAACACCACAGACATGCAGTCATGGGGACCTGGTTGAAGTCATCCGGATCCTAAAACAAGCATTGGAGGGAGCAAACCCAGACCTGGCAGAATTGAAACAAGATCTGGAAGATGCTCAAGCTCAAATGGAGAAGTTTAGGACCTGGCAGAAGAAAATCGCCAACAGATGACCAGGATTCTGAAGTTGACAGAGGGAAGAGGGGGAGAATTGAGAGTAAGAACAGAAGGGGAAGAGCGAGAAGAGAAGGTAAACAACATCACCAGCTTTTCCGGAGAAGATAGGAAGGAACTTCGAGGGTGGAAGGTGCAGCTAGCATTGAAGACAGCCGGAAAACCAAAGGCGTTCAACAACAAGCAGTAGAAGCTAAGATACGCGGTTGGATGTCTAAAGGGAGTGGCCCTGGCACAGTTAATGCCACACTGTGACGAAATCTCGGGGGAAGTCAAACTCAATACCCTGAAAGACCTAGTTCACCTGCTGGATGTAGCATTTGGAGATCAAGACAGAGCAGCAACGGCGAAGAGGGAACTCAAGAAACTCAGGCAACGAGACCGCGAATTCTCTCAGTACTACACCGAATTTCAAAGATACGTAGTAGACACCAAGTGGAACGAAGATGCACAACTGGACGCATTACAAAAGGGATTATCCAACGTGCTCAAAGACTCCATATAACATATCGAGGAGCCAGAAAGCATGATCGAATTCGTCAAGATGGTGTCAAAAAGAGAGTCGCAGCTGTGAAGGAAAGCTGCGGAAAAGAAATCCGGGAAATGGGAGGGTTACAAAAGGTCTGATTCAACGACCAACACCAAATCTGCCCCAGACGCTGCACCAGCAGGATCAGATCCAGGTTATCACGGTCCCGCTCCAATGGACCTTTCGGCAGTGAAAGGAAAGAGAATCACAGCTGAGGAAAGAAAGAGACGAAGGGAAGGAGGATTATGCATGTACTGTGGGGATAGCAGACATTTCGCGGCATCGTGCCCAAGGTAGCTGAAGGCAGCATCAGGACAGACAGAAGTATCACCATTTAAAAAGGCAGCAAATACAGGAGATGCAGATTTGGCAACAGGAAAAGGAAAGGAAGTGGAATCGGGAAAAGTTTAGTCCAGTGCAATAAGGATTGCCATTACGCTGGAAACGAATTTCCTTTGTCAGTCAATGCTAGTTTTGGTATTTCGCAGTTTGCTATATCAAGCGCAGAAATAAAAGAGTCTTCTATGGAAAGCAAACATCTCGTTGTGAAATGCTCGCTGAAAATAGAAGACAAAATCATTGATACCCTCGCTTTGATAGACTGCGGAGCTACTGGAATAGCATTTATTGACAAAGATTTCGTCCGCCATCACCAATTACAAGAACAAGAATTAAAAGAATCAAGAGAATTAGAAGTTATAGATGGAAGACCCATCGAATCAGGAACCATCACCACTATGGCTAAACTGAACTTAGGCATACGCGGACATCGGGAACAGTTATCAGCATTCGTTACGAAACTTGGACACTATCCAATCGTACTGGGATTACCATGGCTACAACTTCACGATGTTACAGTCAAATTCCATAAGAAAAGAATAGGATTCGCAAGCGATTACTGCCAGAAGCACTGTCAATATCATTCGAGCGTATGGGTGTGGGGAAATCATATGGAAACAACGGAATCCGATGGACCAAAACTGGACATATGTGCCATAGCAGCAGCTCCATTCATGAGACGGAATAAAAAGGTGAAACTCAAGGTGTACGCGGTAACTTTATATGAAATCAACAAGGCCCTAGAAGTTAAGGACCTTCAAGAAAAACCGCTGGAACAGTTAATTCCCAAGGAATATCATGAGTTTCTCCCCCTCTTTGATAAAGTAATCGCTGAAAGGCTACCACCACACAGACCATACGATCATAAGATCACACTCCAAGATGGATTCACCCCACCCTTTGGACCAATATACAGCCTGTCAAGAGAAGAACTTCAGGTCCTAAAAGAGTGGATTGAAAAGAACTTGTCAAAGGGATTCATCAGATCGTCATGATCACCATGCGGGGCACCGGTGTTGTTCGCACCTAAACCGAATGGAGGCTTACGACTATGCGTGGACTACCGAGGACTCAAACAAGGAACCATAAAAAATCGATATCCGTTACTGTTAATCCAGGAAACCTTGGTGAGATTGTCAAAAGCCAAGTGGTACACCAAACTGGATGTCCGAGATGCCTACAACATGATCCAAATAGCAGAAGGAGATGAATGGAAAATGGCATTTAGGACCCATTATGGCCTGTTTGAATCCCTCGTTATGCCCTTCGGACTCACCAATACACCAGCTTGCTTTCAGGAATTCATCAATGATACTCTTCGCCCCTGTCTGGACATCTTCTGTACGGCATTCCTGGACCACATCCTTATTTACAGTGACAATTTAAAAGAACATAAGGAACACGACAGAGCAATAATGACGACACTTAAGGAGGCCGGTCTGTATCTGAAAGCGGAAAAATGCGAGTTTCATCAACAGGAAGTGAAGTATCTGGGATTGATAGTTGGGGTAAATGGGATTAGAATGGACCCGGAAAAAGTAACAGCGGTGAAGGAGTGGAAAGCACCTGGTAAGCTCAAGGAAGTTCAAGCGTTTTTAGGATTCGCAAACTTCTACCGAAGGTTTATAAGAAACTATAGCCGGGTGGTCCAACCATTAACCAAACTTACAATAAAGTTGGTACCCTTTAACTGGGGCCCTGATCAAAAGAGAGCATTCGCCGAATGGAAGGAAGCATTTACATCAGCACCAGTCCTAGCACACAGCGACTACGAAAAGGAAATCGTCCTGGAAACCGACGCATCGAGTTATGTATCCGCAGGAGTATTATCACAGTACGACGATCAGGGAATTCTCCATCCAGTGGCATTCTTTTCAAAGAAACATACACCAGCGGAAGAAAATTACGAAATCTATAATCAAGACCTAGGAGCCATCGTTAAAAGCTTGGAACAATGGAGACCGGAATGTGAAGGGTCAGTACATCCAATTGACATACTGACAGACCACAAGAATCTCGAATACTTTATAACATCAAAGCTACTCAACAGAAGGCAAACAAGATGGTCGGAATTCCTATCAAGATTCAAGTTCAATATCATATACCGTCCAGGAAAACAGGGCCAGAAGCCCAATGCACTCACCAGAATGCCAGGAGACATTCCTCCGAAGGGGGTGGCAGAAAAAACCCAACAAATCGTGCTGAAGACGGAAAATCTTGACCAAAGAATACAGAAGCGATTGGTGGTAGCGTTTGTGGAAGTAGTCAGTCGAGAAGCAGATGAAGTTAGCTCAGAAGAGTTGTGGAATTGGATTCAAAGGGTGTGCAAGGACTGCCCGTATGACAGCAGCGAAGGACTATGTGCCAACGCCACGGAAATCATCAGCAAAGAAACTTCGAAGACACATCAACTGATAAAGGATTATCACGATACACCGGCAGCAGGACATCCAGGACGAGCAAAAACCTTCGAACTCCTCAAAAGAAGTCATCAATGGCCAGGTATGAGAAAGGACGTGGACAGATACGTACGAAACTGCCATGTATGTCAACGCAGCAAAGCAACCCACCAGAAAATCAACGTATGGCTCAAACCACTGGAAATACCACAACAACTGTGGAAGGATTTGAGTATGGATTTCGTGGTGGGACTACCGGAGAGCGAGGGGTACAACGCCATATGGGTAGTGGTTGATAGGTTGTCAAAAATGAAACATTTGATACCATATCGGGACGATACAGACGGCAAGAAGCTGGGCGAGATGTTTATACGAGAGGTATTCAAGTTACATGGCTTACCAGATACCATAGTATCAGACAGAGGACCTCAATTCGCGTCAGAGTTCTGGAGACATGTTTGTGAAAGACTCGGAATCGAACGAAGGCTGTCATCCGCGTTTCATCGGCAGACAAATGGACAAACAGAACGAATGAACTCCATTATGGAACCGTACCTCAGGGCCTTCGTCAATTATCAACAGAACGACTGGACACAGTGGCTACCAATGGCAGAATTCGCATCGAACAATCACGCCTCGGAAACAACAGGATGCTCACCATTCTTCGGCAATTACGGATTTCACCCAAGAATGACTTTTAGTCAACATCTGATTCAGAATGGAAACCATATGAGGGAAGTAAACGCAAACACCCTCTCCCAGAAAATGAACGATATCTTCCAACAGATGAAGGCTGAAATGACTCGAGTGCAAGATATTCAGGCCGAACAAGCGGACAAGCATCGATGGGAGGGAGTGCAGATGAAGGTTGGGGATCGAGTCTGGATGGACGCCAGGAATATTACAACACAACGACCCAGCAAGAAACTTGACTGGAAATGCCTGGGACCCTACAAGATTACGGAGGTTATCAGTTCATGGGCCTATCGGTTACAGTTACCCAAGTATCTTCACATTCATCCAGTACAACCGATCTCCCGCTTGATCAAAGTATCGGAAGATCCCTTGCCAGGGCAAATCAAATCCGCACCACCTGCAGTTATTGTGGATGGAGAAGAAGAATACTAAGTGGAACGCATCGACGACTCGAGGATGTTTCGACGACCACTGCAGTACCTAGTGATGTGGAAAGGCTATGATGAACAAAGCTGGGAACCGGCAATCAATGTGGACGGCCTTCAAGCAATCGATGTATTCCACAACGAACAACCTGGCAAACCCGGATCAATAGCCTTGTAGGAACTCGGCCTGTGGCAGGGGGAGCTACTGTCACGGTTGGATCGAGTGAGGATCGGGGGAGGAATATGGATCGATGATTGAGATACAGGAATACGAAGGAAATCAGGTTTCGTTCGTTGGAATCAGGTTTTGTTGGAAAGAATCATGTTTTGTTGGTTGGAATCAGGATTTGTTGGTTGCATTGTAAATATGGCGTGATGGTGATGGCGTAGGCCGCGGACTGAAAGGGTTGCGTACATAGTCGGGTGGAGTTAGGATGTATTTTGCAACGAGTGAGCAAAGGTGACGACGGTCGCGTTAACTGTATATAAGGATGCTGGATTCGCGGAGGATAGGTTTGTTCTTCACTCGTTCTCTAGTCAACAAAACAATCAATAGCTTCGGCACCAACCTCTGTTCACTTCTGTGATTCCGCATTTTGAGTCTCTCGTTTGTTACGCAGTACCCGCGATCACTGTATCCTCCCATTTGGTTTTTATAACCCCTAGAACTCCGAGCCTTGAAACCTGGACAGGTGGCTGGATCAAGGATTTTCACCAAGATTTCTTTGAAGGCAGAGTAAAACCTCATTCAAATTGAACCTGGTGATGAATGGAAAACAGCGTTTCGAACAAGATATGGACATTATAAATACCTAGTTATGCCTTTCGGATTGGCGAACACGCCAGCTACATTCCAAGATATGATAAACAAGATTCTGTGAGATCTAATCAATCATGGAGTGGTAGTGTATATAGATGATATTCTCATCTATACCGAATATGAAGAAGACCATGTGTGACTGACTCAAGAAGTTCTTTGTCAATTACAGGAGAACAACTTGGCTATAGCACCTGATAAGTGCGAATGGCACCAGAAACAAGTTGAGTTCCTTGGGTATCTCATATCGGAAGAAGGTGTGAGTATGTCAAAAGACAAAATTGATACTATTCTTAAATGGGAGATTCTGGAGTCTGTCAATGATGTCCAGTCTTTCTTTGGATTTGCCAACTTCTATCGACGCTTCATTGAAGGATTTTCAAAGATATGCCATCCCTTAACAGAGTTAACCAAGAAAATGAAAACGAACGAAAAGTGTGATTGGAATGCAAATCTGCAAAATCAAATAGCCTTCGAGACACTAACGAAGCAGTTTACTGAGGCTCCCATATCACGGCACTTCGAGCCTGTTTGGCTCGTAGTGATCGAAACTGATGCAAGTGATTTCGCCATCGGAGCAGTACTCTCCCAAGTCATCGATGGACGATTGCACCCTATAGTCTACCACTCTCGTAAGATGGAGAAAGCCAAGATCAATTACCAAATCCATAACAAAGAGATGCTTGCCATAGTATCTACGTTCAAAGAATGGAGATAATATCTCGAAGGTACAGCTTATCCGATCAATGTCTTCACAGATTACAAGAACCTCCAATACTTTACGACTACGAAGATCTTGAATCAGAGGCAAGCCTGCTGGGCTCAAGAGTTGGCAGGATATGGGTTTAAAATATTCTACTGACCCGGTAGTGCAAATAGGAAACCGGATGCATTATCTAGGCATTCAGAGTACCGCCCTAAAAATGGGGGAGATAGGGCCGAAGAAAACGAAAACCAGCCTATCTACTGCGTTCTAAGACCCAATCAGTTGGTAATTTCTGAAGGAGAAACAGTACAAGTAACGGCAATGAGGTTATGAGGCGAACTGATTGCGATTTCTTCTGCAAAGTTGAGAACAATTCCAATAGTCAAGTTCAACTCATGGCTGCGAGAAGCAGTGGCCAGCACCGCTAACAACCATGCTGCGTGGCAAGAAGAGTACGTCCAAGCTATGGAAGGAAACCCAAGCCCAGATATCTCGTTCGAAAACGAAGCCCTTCATTTTAAAGGCCGGCTGTGGATTCCGGACAATCTGCAGTTGAAAAAACAGATATTGGAAGCGGAGCATGATTCGAAAGTGGCTGGACACATGGGGCAGGACAAAACAATCAAGCTGGTCAGACAAAACTTCTTTTGGCCAGAAATCGAGAAATTCATAGAGGATTATGTCTGTTCATACCCGGAATGCCAGAAGAACAAAGTGGCTCGTCATGCTCGCTACGGTCTTCTACAACCTGTCGAATTTGCATACCACCTATGGGACTCGAATTCCATGGACTTGATTATTGAATTACTGGTATCAGACGGATGCTCATCAGTATGGGTAATCGTCGATCGATTTACGAATATGGCTCACTTCATTCCATTGAAAGATGGTAAGAAGAAAGCTACAGACCTGGTCAAAATAATCCTGAAAGAAGTATGGAGATTTCATGGTCTACTATCGAACATAGTGTCAGATCAGGACTGTAGGTTCACCTCCTCGTTTTGGTCCTCGTTGGTCGAAGCTCTTGACATTAGGTTAATGAGGTCTTCGCCATTCCACCCTCAAACGGACGGACAAACAGAAAGAGTCAACCAAACGTAGGAATGCTATCTGCGGAATTACTGCAATTATAAGCAACACAATTGGTCCGAGATGTTACCAATGGCAGAGTATGCTTATAATAACTCTCTCACCACCGCTATGAGAATGTCACCGTTCTTGGCAAACTTTGGATTCGATACTCAAACAAATTGGCCCATCGAAGCAGAAGTGAAGAATCTGGCATCTAGGAATTTCGTTCACTGGATGACCAGCATGTATGCGCTCTGCAGTAAGGGCTTGGAGCAAGCACAGAAGACAATGGAGAAATACCATGATAAGCGTGCTAAGGAACCTCTGAAGTATTCGGTTGATGATTTAGTTATGCTAAATGGGATGAGTCTCAAAACTCGAAGACGATCTAGGAATCTTGATGCAAAGCGCCATGGACTCTTCAAGGTCTCGAAGGTGCTCTCGCCCACTGCTATTAACCTTGAGTTACCGAATTGAGGGCGTAATCACAATGCCTTCCATGTATCACTCATCGAACCATATCCACTCGCCACCAACCCTACGAGACCTATACCTGAGGTCAATCACAAAGCAAATGAGTTTGGTTACAATATGGATGGTTATGAGTACAAAATGGGTTACGAAGTCGAAAAAATCATGCGCAGCCAGTACAGCAAGGAACGGAAATGGGTTGTATATCTGGTCAAGTGGAAGGGGTGTCCGGAAGAAGCGGATTGGACTGAGGAACCTTATGAGAACTTCGATGACAAGACGCTGTTGAAGGAGTATCACAGACGAAATCCTCAGGCCGCGAAGTATAACAGGATTAAATTAACAGTTGAGCTAGTACCTTTTCTTGACGAAGGGTTTTTAATGGCTAGCAAGACACCGGACAAAGGATTTGGTTTTTAAAGGCACAAGAGGTCTTGATTTTCCAGATCAAAAGACAGATGGATCAAGAGAAAGATGGATTTTATGTTGAGGGCACACAGGGTCACGATTTTTTCCAGATCATCAAAGATCGAAAAAGAAAGCCAAGTGTCATTGATGGACACCACCTGATTGATCGATTCTGCTTGCTGCCATATGTCTTATCTGGACGTAAGCAAACTGATTGGTTGATTGTGCTTGCATGTCTCAGAGCAAGTGGTCGAAGCGAAATGGTTTGTGCAGATTCACTATGTCGAACAAGGATTTCGAATAATTCATTTGATCACACCGGATCATGTTTCGCCAAAGGCAACGAAGAGCAGATTTGTATGGAGTATGGTCGTTCAGAGAGGAACTCTCTAAGAAAGGGGGTAGTGTTACACCTAGCAAGTTCACAGCAGCGTCACGTACGATGACCCACAATTTCCCTCATTAGATGTCATCGGCTATCACTCGTCGGGGATGCCAGATACAATCTCTTCGGATGGCTAGCAAGTGAATACCCACACCATCGATAAACATCGACTGCTAGTTAATGGCCGCGGTCGCTTCTGCTCTGAATCGCTGATAACAAACAGACAGCCAACCAACAGCTGAATGGCATCGGCCAAGAAGCTGATGCTCGCCGATAGCAAATGGACCGACGGCAAGCAACTGAATGGCGCCAGCCAGACACCGCCAACCTAAGAATATGTACCGACTCTGAACAGCGAAGCTGCTCTCTATCGAAAGTGGCCTATTCATCTGGGCGTCATCAAATCGAAGGATTACCACTCGTCCGGAGGTACAAGCCCGCGAGCTTGATGTTTTAAAAGGCTACGGATGGTCTGATATCAATCCAATGACAATGAAGATGATAGATAATTGAGAGATGGAGGAATGCGGAAGTTGTGCAATGAGCGGGCATTGGTTCGAAGGTGGTTACGGTGCTGGAGCTCTAGAGAAATGCGTAGATAGAAGTATTTGTTAGAAACGAAGACGAAGGTATCAAGACCTTGGGATCTTTAAGGGTAGAAAGGCATCGTCAACCTTCACAGCGAGGAGAACAAGCCTTAACAATATACGCATAGGAGACGGCCTATTCTGATCATTCAGAATCTTTTAGTGATTTCCACATCCCGAGAAAAGCTCCTAACCGACCTTCAAAGCAGTCCCGAATTAAATATGGATACTCTTTGACCGGGTAAACCTGGTGTGACGCTCTTGGTGTTACAGCTATGTCTGTGCTTAGGAAAGAACAAAAAGGACAGGGGAAGTAACGAAAGGAGATGGCAAGCATGCTTGGGTGGAGGATGAGGTCCCAGAAGTAGCAACCAGCGTCAGCACCCAAGGGAAGCGCAACATCAAGGAAGCAGTGACCTTCGGCAAAACACAAGCCAAAACCACTGGCGGCCCCACTGAAACAAAATCCTCCAAACCTCATAAGAAGCAGATGTTAGCGGTTCTCCCTTATTATATGTATCAGGTACATTAGGTTTAGTCTCCCAGGCTCACAAACGATACCCCGTGTCAATGGTCGACGATACACCCCTGAGGATGTCTACCAATGAGTAAGTGGAAGGTTCAACATTGCCAGGTGAAAATCCCATAATATTCCAAGCTTCAATACCGTGTCTTAGCAAAGTGGACTTGCTAAACCACACAAAGAAATACGCACATTCGATTTGACATTAACTGAGGGGTAATTCCTTTTGTGCTGGCCAAGGCAAGGGACACACCAAACCATAGTACCGAAGCAATGTAATTGCCTCGCAGGGACCTGCAGATAAGCTGTGCATAACAAATCTGACCAGTGTTACTTCATATGAAACTAATACTGGGATATACACTGTCCTTGGATCTGCATGCAGCTTCCAAGATGGTTGGACAAATGATATTATCTTAGTATGTGAGACTTTGCTATCTCTTGAGTGAAATAGTCAAAGGAGATAAGCTAACTGTGCCCCGGAAGTTGAGTCTACCTACAAGATACGTGTTCAAATCAAGACTGTCAAACCCCAGCACTGATGTATTTGCTACACAATAACTGAGAGAGCGCACCCTCTTTGGGGAACACAGATAAGATACAATGTCACTAGATATGTGGCAAAGAATGTGTCACGGTTGTGTTGAGTGATGATCGATGGTAGAGTGACGATTGGTGAATAATCCAAAGGATATTGCACGACGAGAATAAAATCAGGTTTCGAGCGAAGGCTAAACCACGACAAGAATGAATTCAGGTTTCAAACAAAGACTAAAGCACGACGTGACAGAAATCAGTTTTTGAGTGAAAGCTCAAGCACGACGAGAATGAAATCAGGTTTCAAACGAAGGCTAAAGAATGACGCGAATCAAATCAGGTTTCGAACGAAAGCTAAAGCATGACAAGAATGAAATCAGGTTTTGAATCAGGTCTTACGGAAGAAGTAGGATTCGTGCAAAAAGAAGTATACAAAGAAAACAGCAGTTCGGATGTATTATGGAACGAGTGAATCACTGTATATAAACCAGGCATTCGGCGGAGGATAAGTTTCTTTCTTCACTCGTTCTCTCGTCTATAGAACAATCAATTAGCTTCGGCTATCACGTCATTCACATTGGGTGATCCTGGGTCAAGTCTCTTGCGTACAGTCTTTGTTTCTTTAGCTACAGACTATTCCCAACTCTGAGCTTCCTGCTCTCGGATTGTATAACCCCTAGGACCCCGAGCCCACAACCCTCGACACCCAGCCCTGAATCCCTGACAGAAGAACAAGTCTAAAAATCGATTCTCCCAGTTATATTCTTATTTTATGTGCCGTTATCCTCACCGTTTAGGTTGCTATTATTGTCATCGTATTTGCAACACGTCTTGCAAAGTTTTTCAATCAGCAAGCAATTTGGACACTAGATCGGTCATGCAATCTTACTGGAGACACATCTGTTCATCTTGCTTGTGGAATGTTCGAAGACCTACGAATCCAGATATTTTCGGCAACCGGTGCCATTTCTAAATACATGAGCGAGGACGAAAGGACCTGCAACTGTATTTATTTCTGCTACTGTTCAGAGGAAGAAGGAGACCTAGACGATGACTATCCAAACCTAACAATCCACTGCAACTGCAGAGCAATTCAGGATTGGGCCGAAATACTGACCTGCAACTGTGGTATGGAGGAATTCGATACCTTTTTTGATTGCATCAAGGAATGCGATTGTATTCTTTGTTCACTGTGGACCCTTGGTCTCCAAACCCTGTTGCCTTGGTATATAACCAGGCGTTAATGTACTGGAATCTGAACAGCTGTGGTTGCTGCGATATCTCCTGTTCCAATGATTGCTGGATTTACAGGCCATACAACAAGTGGGAACACATCTGTGATCAGTGAATAGAATAAGAACGCTTACTAGGTTTCGATATCAACAACTACCATCATCAATCACCCTTCAAAGACACAAGTAGCCATGTCAAGCAGCAGTATGAGAGAAGGATCTCAATATATCGAGATTGCAAGAGTGGATCAAGATATAATGGCACGAATAATATTGGTGGATTTTACGAAGCTGAATCAACAAGATGCCCTGACAACAGCCAACGAAATGAAGGACTATATAGCAGGCATGGCAGGAGCACCAGCATCCCGAATCGAGAATCAAATAGAGCGATTAAATGAACAAATCGCCACCCAAGCAACAACTATTGCCGAAACTAGGGACAGCAACTCTGCCCTGATGAAAGAAGGAAAAGACCTCCTAACGAACAAAGAGAATACGGACCAAGAACTGGCATTAACACAACAAAAAGTGAAGGACTTTGAAGCAACAGTGCCCACCTGTACACATGGGGACTTACAGACCAAAGTTACCGAATTGGAACAACGACTGGCAAACGGAATGCTTACAGATATGGAGGAATTAAGGCAGGATCTCGAGGATACACAGGAGCAATTGAAATCAATTGGAGAAGAGAGAAACGAATGTCGGGATCAGGTCAAAAGCGTGCTCGCACTCGCTGGGAATGGTGGTAATAGTGGTGGTAACAGAGTACATAAAGGCAGCAAAATTCTCCGATTTTCAGGAACGGACCAAAGGGCACTTCGAGGATGGATGGCACAACTAGCCATGAAAATTGCGGATGAACCGGGACGGTTCTTCAGCAAACGATTCAAAATGAGGTACGCGGCAAATTGACTAGAGGGTGTGGCCAGGAATTATATTCAACTGTATATCGACAGGAAAACCGGACATCTGTAGTTAGAGTTAGTAGAAAAATTGCTCAACCAATTGCAATTGGCTTTCAGAGACCAGGACATACGGGCCACAGCGAATCGGGAACTGCTCAAACCTAAGCAAAAGGATTGAGAATTTGCCCAATACTACCCAGAATTCCAACAGTGGGTACCCGACCTCGATTGGAACGAAGCAGCCTAGTTAGAAGTATTGTGACAAGGCCTATCTCAGGAGCTGAACAACTCTCCACAGCACTGTGACATCCCATCAGACTTCATGGAGTTTGCCAAAATGTACTCAAAAAGAGAATCCCAAATCTGCACCTGAGCCGTGGAAAGAAAGTCAGGAAGATGGACAGCAGGGTGAAAGAAACAGGAAACCACGAGCAACACCACACCTGCCCCAGAAACAGCACCAGCAGGCACTGTGACAGGTTACCATAGCCCTGCTCCAATGGACCTTTCAGCAGTCAAGGGGAGGAAGATTACTCCAGAACAACGCCAGCGGGGAAAGAAAGGAAGACTCTGGGTGTACTGCGGGGATAGCAGGTATTTTGCGGCATCATGCCCGAGAAAATTGAAAGCAGCATCAGGACAGGTAGAAGTAATACCTTTTAAGCAAACAGGAAATGAAATGGACACAGATTCGGAAACAAGGGAAGGAAAGGAAATCGACTCAGGATATGTCTAGGCTAGTGCAATATGGATGGCCATTGCACTGGGAACGAATCTTCTTTGTCTACAGTTGTTAAATCTAGTTTCGGAATTTCACAGTGCTAGATTAGTAGCACAGAAATTGAGGAGTCTTTAATGGAAAGCAAGCATCTTGTTGTGAAATGTTCACTGAAAATCGGAGACCAGTTAATTGATACGTACGCTTGAATTGACTGCAGAGCCACGGAAATAGAATTTGTGGAAAAAGATTTCGTTCGCCGTCCTCAATTAAAAGGGAATGAATTATGAGAGTGAAGAGAGTTAGAGGTTAGCGATGGAAGGTCCATCGAATCAGGAATTATTACAACTATGGCCAAGTTGAACATGGAAATACGATTACATCAGAAGCAATTACCAGCGTTCGTAACAAAGTTAGAATATTATCTGATGGTGTTAGGGCTACCATGGTTACAACTTCATGACGTAACGGTCAAAGTTCAAAGTCGCAGGATTTGTTTCGAAGCCAGCTACTGCCAACAACACCGACAACACTATTCGAGCATATAGATGTGGGGTAGTATTAGCAACGGTTCCAAATTACGGGTCCGGGTCAGTTCCGTTTCTGGAACCGTACTAAACCTGAACCAGCACTGATATCCCAGTCCAAACGCGGAACCGAGGCCAATGGTTCGGTTCTAGAACCGCCAAGGAACCGAACCGCCCAATCACAAGCAGTTCCGACCCGGAACCGACCCGGACCCGCCAGGTTTTGGCGGGTTTCTTCTCTAAAACAATCGCTCCAATTAAGTATTTGAGTTCTGATTGGATCGCGACATGTGATATATGTAGATTATGCAGTTTTAGACGCTCTTTTACCTCCAGCTCTCCGATTTGAGATACGATTAGTATTTGTTCAGTCGCCGCAAACAACAGTCAATTTCGGCCGCATTTTTGGCTTTATTTCACAGCGACTCAACAAATACTAATCGTATCGCAAATCGGAGCGCGGGAGGTAAAAGAGCGTGAAAAACTGCATAATCTACGCATATAACATGTTGCGATCCAATCAGAACTCAAATACTTAATTGGTGCAGAAAAGCTGTGCTTATTGGGGCCGATGAAATATGAGGCTCTGCAACAGGTAAAACCCGCCAAAACACGGCGGGTTTCGGTTCGGTTCCGGGTTGAAACCACTAGTGATTGGGCGGTTCAGTTTCTTGGTGGTTCAAGATCCGGACCCAAGGCTCCGGTCCAGGTTTGGAACCACTGGTGACTGGGCGGTTCGGTTCCTTGGCGGTTCCAGAACCGACCCAGGCGCACGGTTCCGGTTCCAACCCAGACTGCGGCCGGGTAACCTGGAACCGTTGCTAACACCAGTATGGGGTAATCTTACAGAAACAATGGATCCGGAGAATCCCAGACTAGACATCACCGCAGTAGCCACCTCACCTGATATGAGCAGAAAAAAGAATGAAAGATTCAAGGTTTACGCCATCACATTATACGAAATCAACAAGGCCTTGGGAATACAGCATCTACAAAAAATGTCCCTCGAAGAAGTCATCCCCAAGGAATACCACGAGTTTCTACATCTGTTCAGCAAAGTAATTGTTGATTGGCTACCACCGCACCCACCCTAAGATCACAAGATTAAGTTACAGGAGGGCTTTACACTGCCGTTTGGGTCTATTTACAGCTCATTTCGAGAAGAACTACAAGTTTTGAAAGAATGGATAGAGGAGAACTTGGCCAAAGGATTTATCCGGTTGTCTTGATCACCTTGCGGATCCTCAATACTTATCGCCTCAACACCGGAAGAAGGCTTAAGACTCTGTGTCGATTGCTGAGGCCTGAATGAAGGAACAATAAAAAACCAATACCCCCTACAATTGATCCAAGAAACCCTGCTAAGACTGTCGAAGGCTCGCTATTATACAGAGCTAGACGCCTGCGACACGTACAACATGATTTGAATTGCAGAAAGGGATGAATGGAGAACGGCGTTCAGGACCCGCTATGGGCTTTTTGAATCCCTGGTTATGCCTTTCAGACTTACCAATGCAACAGCCTCCTTCCAAGAGTTCATCAACGATACTCTACGACCATTCCTGGACATATTCTGCACCGTATTTTCAGACAACATCCTCATCAACAGGGATAACCTGAAGGAACATAAGGAACACATCAGGGCAGTCATGACCTGACTCAAGGAAGCCAGCCTCTACCTAAAAGCAGAGAAGTGCAAGTTTCATAAGGAAGAAGTCAAATATCTAGGATTAATTGTCAGAGTAAACGGAATCATTTTTGGACCCAGAGAAAGTCCAAGCAGTCGAAAACTGGGAAGCACCAGGGAAACTCAAGGAAGTCCAAGTCTTTTTAGGCTTAGCAAATTTTTATCGACGGTTCATACAAAATTATAGCAAGGTTGTGCAACCACTAACAAAACTCACGAAACAGCTAGTATCTTTCTGCTGGGGACCAGATCAACAAAGGGTGTTCGCAGAACACAAAAGAACCTTTACAACAGCCCCAGTGCTAGCTTATTTTGCTTATGAAAACGAGATAGTACACGAAAGCGATGCCTCAAGTTGCATATTGGCGGGAGTTCTCTCTCTGTACGACAATCAAGGAGTATTTCACCCAGTGGCCTTCTTCTCGAAGAAACATTCACCCACCCAAGAAAATTACGAAATCGACGACCACGAATTAGGCACGATAGTCAAAAGCCTGGAACAATAGAGACCCGAATGTGAAGGTTCAGCACATCGGATTAGGCACGATAGTCAAAAGCCTGGAACAATAGAGACCCGAATGTGAAGGTTCAGCACATCGGATTACGATTCTTACGGATCACAAGAACCTGGAGTACTTCATGACATCGAAACTGTTGAATCAAAGGCAGACCAGATGGTCCGAATTTCTGTCGAGGTTTAAATTCAAGATAGTTTACCGGCCAGAAAAGCAAGGTCAAAAACTCGATGCACTTACAAGAATGCCAGGAGACATTCCTCCCAAGAGGGGGGCAGAAAAACCCCATCAAATCATGCTAAAAACAGAAAACCTCGACAAGGAGCTACCCAAAACCTTAGTAGTGGCGTTTGCAGAGACGGTCAATCTAGACAACGATTCAACAAGTGCTGAAGAATTATGGAACTGGGTAAAAAGGGTGTGTCATCAATGCCCGTACGACAGCAGCGAAGGACTATGCACCCACAAGGAACAACCATTGGAAATTTCCAAAATACAAATCCAACCAATGGACATGGACAAACTCAAATGGATCTAGGAATGTCATGATTCTCCGGTCGCGGGGCACCCAGGACGAGCAAAAACCTACAACCTGCTAAGTCGAAGCTCCTTCTGGAACCAAATGAAAAATAACGTGGACAGCTATGTATGAAACTGCCACACCTGCCAGCAGAGTAAGGCAACCTAAGGAAAAACTCATGGATTACTACGACCACTAGAGTTACCGGAGCAACCATGGACCGACTTGAACATGGACTTCATAGTTGGGCTGCCAGAAAGCGAAAGATTCAATACAATATGGGTGGTGGTCGATCGCCCAACAAAAATGCGTCATCTGGTACCTTGCACAGACAGCGTGGACGGAACAAAACTAGGCAAAATGTACATTATGGCAGTGTTCAGACTGCACGGACTACCCGAAACGATAGTATCAGATCGAGGGCTGCAATTCGCTTTGGAATTCTGGAAACACGTCTGCGAAAAATTGGGAATCGAACGAAGACTGTCAACCGCATTCCATCTTCAAACTGACGGCCAAACTGAGAGAGTCAATGCAGTAATGGAAAAGTACCTTCGAAATTTCGTTAATTATCAGCAAAATGACTCAGCTCGATGGCTAACCATGGCAGAGTTCGCAGCCAACAATTATACCTCGGAGACGACCAATTGCTCCGCGTTCTTTGGTAACTACGGCTTTCATTAACGAATGACCTTCGGCCAACATCCATCTAAGAATCCCAATGATATTCGCAAGGTAAACGCCCCACAGATGGCCCAACAGATGGAGCAACTTTTCGGCGAACTCAGAGCCGAAATGAAACGGGCCCAGGCCATACAGTGTGAACAGGCCAATATGTTCCGAAGGATCGGCACATTATTGGAAGTCGGCGACAAAATTTGGCTGGATGCACGAATCATATCAACAACCCGACCAAACAAGAAACACGACTGGAAACGCATTGGGCGGTACCGAGTTACCGTGATCATTAGTCCATAGGTCTATAGAGTTCAGCTACCATATCAACTACGCATTCACGATGTTCAACCAATATCCAGATTAGAGAAGGCAGCCCAGGATCCTCCCCCGAATCAAAAGCAAGAACCACCACCGCCAGCAATAGTGGACGGAGAAGAGGAGTACGAAGTGGAGCGGATAGACGATTCCAGGCTGTTCCAGAGGCAGCAGCAGTATTTGGTAAAACGCAGGGGCTACGACGAATACAGCTGAGAGCCTGTGACAAAAGTAGCTGGACTCAAGGCTATCGACGATTTTCACACCGAACAACCTGGCAAGCCCGGATCATAAACCTTGTAGGTACTTGGCATTGGAGAGGGGGAGCTACTGTCACGGATGTGTTGAGTGACAATCGATGGTGGTTTGACGATCGATGAATAATACAAAGGATAATGCACGACAAGAATGA
Source organism: Trichophaea hybrida (assembly GCA_015178995.1). Classification (NCBI taxonomy): domain Eukaryota; kingdom Fungi; phylum Ascomycota; class Pezizomycetes; order Pezizales; family Pyronemataceae; genus Trichophaea; species Trichophaea hybrida. The sequence continues at coordinate 28,964 of WHVE01000963.1, forward strand.
AATCAGGTTTCGACCGAAGGCTAAAGCACGATGAGAATGCATTCAGGTTTCGAAAGAAGGCTAAAGCACGACGAGAATGAAATCAGGTTTCGAGCGCAGGCTGAAGCACAATGAGAATGACATCAGGTTTCGAGCGAAGGCTAAAGCACAACGAGAATGAAATCAGGTTTCAAATTAGGTCTTATGGTAGAAGTAGGATTTGTGCAAAAAAGAAGTGTACAAAGAAAGCAGGAGTTCAGATATATTATAGAACGAGTGAATCACTGTATATAAACCAGGCATTCGGCGGAGGATAAGTTTCGTTCTTCACTCGTTCTCTCGTCTATAAAACAATCAATTAGCTTTGGCTTTCACTTCTTTCACATTTGGTGATTCTGGGTTGAGTTTCTTGTGTACAGTCTTTGTTTCTTTAGCTACGGGCTATTCTTGACTCTGAGCTTTCTGCTGTCGGATTTTATAACCCCTAGAACCCCGAGCCCTGAACCCTCGATACCCAGCCCTGAGTCCATGACAGGATGTGTTTGCAGCTCATTAAATCTTTGATCACTTTTCCACTCATGCAGAAGAAAGATAACTAATACAAAGTAATGGTCCGATATGCATGTCAGCAACTTCACCATGAAAGCAGAATAACCATTGGGATGCATGGTGGGGGCTTACGCCACCACACGTTGTCAAACAGAACTCTCCTCAACCAACTACCAAAATTGGCTCTGTTGCAACGCTCGGTTATTGTGCGAACACCCACCTTGGTGGATTAGGTATTATTGGGATAGTACTATACACACACATCATAGTTATAGAGAAGTACCGTCATGCCTCATTGATATACCTCTGACGCTGAAATACTCACCTATAAAAGACCACACCAACCTACTGGTTGAAACAATCAATCAAGCTCTAGCAGTAATTCACAGTCAGAATACAACAGCGGAAAACCACCTCAAATATTATTAAGTTTTTACCTTTAAAATATTATTACTCTATTTTACCTGTTGTGGCAAACCGGTGCAATTATCTCTACCAATCTTTAAATCCAATACGCTTGTATCCGTCACGCACAAGCCAATAGTACTACGACCTACAAATACTTAGCACGATACCTCCTTCACAACGATATTGTGGAAGACAACTGCCACTTTTATCACCCCAGACAGTTCCCTTCCCAGTACGTCTTTGACGAATCAAACGAAGACTACCTGCAAGATATCTATGACCTTGCAGGTAGCGGCCATTCCATGCCAATGCCCGTGCACTTCCATATACATCGTCCAGTCAAATGAGCTACCATCGAGATACACTTCTTTCAGTGTTTTTTTGTTGTCAAATTCAGACTATACTACCAGCGCATAAAGCAGTACCGATCCGCCTCTGCACACACAGGAGCACCCCCGGAACTGCAGACCCTGGTTCTCGATTCTGGGGACTATGAGGTTCTGGGAAGTAGTCAGATTGACTATACAGTCCTAGCTCAACAGGACAGGGAAACAGATGAGTTGACTCTCCGGCTACTACCTAAAGTCAAAGTGGTAGCAATTCCGAAAAAACGGCCTGTGTCAGCCACAACCCCCACACGTTCTATGAAGTTCAGTATCGCTTACGTCTCAGTTTCCTCTTCGAACGCCAGAGACACCTCCGAAAACACTGAGTTTCGCTATGCGCCAGTGTCTCCCACAGTCTGAGGAAAGATCAATGGACACGAGATTTCTATGCTCATTGATGGAGGATCCGAGATATGTGTGATGAGTAAGGATATTGCCAGAGAACTGAATATTATATTGAACAGGGCTGACTGTAAGATGATAACTGCAGATAGAAATTGCTCGGATCTCACAAAGGGGTTAGAAGCTGTACCAATAGAAGTCCACAGACTCGCGATTCCCGTACCAAAGTTCCTGGCCACATCTAGATTGGAATAGGTCATTGTAGGCCACCCCTGTGAAACTTATGCCCACAAATATGAGAGAAACCTGAATGACAGAAGTTGCGAAATTACTATCACTGCTGTGAATGGATCAGAACAAGTGACATTTGTAGCCACGTACCCTGGAGACAAGAGGAATAGATTTGCCAGCAACTTGCGGAACTACCACACCTAGTTAAAGTAAAGGCGATAAGGTGCAGGGAAGTCCGGAAAGAGGTCAATGGAGGGGAATGAGGAAGAGTTGAGAAACAAAGAGATATCGGTGGACGCAAGAGACATAGAGGAAAATGACATGAAAGGGGAAAGAGAAAAGAAAGCCAGAAGATGAAAGAAGAGGAAGACAGATTCGGAAAGAAAGAGCAGGTGATGGAAAATATAAAAGAGGAGGGCATAGCAGTGGAAGTGAGAAGGGTGATCTGAAGTGAAATCAATTGGGATGATGAAAGAGCGCAGGAGGAAGGGGTGATGGTGGATGAGTTGGGTAAGAGGATGATATCGGAAGAGTGGTCGATGGGGGAAGAAGTTCTACTTATGATCGGCAAGGTGACCGGAGGTGAATCCAGTAATCGGTGGTGGATTCCTAGATATAGTACTACTTCGGAACTTGGTCAAATACAACCCTCTCTTTCTGACCTTGATGCAACAATAGTGAAGTATAAAGTAGACAAACCCACTAGAACTGTGTGGGTACAGGCTCGATTCAAATATATCGCCAAGAAAGTACATCGGTCCCATTGTCAGATGGGAGTGTACCAGATGAAGAACTACACTGGAAAGAAAGAACTATCGCTATGAATAAAGATACCACTACCTCTGGACCCTGGGACACTTGGTTTGCCCCTCAGTTTTCCGCTGAAGACTGAGGGGGAAGGTTGACAACCAAAAGAATACATGAGTTAAGGATTGGGGCAGATTTAAAGCCAAAAGCGAAGGAGGCATTGTTAGAGACGCGGTGCCATAGAGAATACGTGCTCGGGTGAACCTGGGACAAATCAGGAATGATTAGTGACGAAGTGGAACTGGCACACTAAAATAGTTTGGAACCTGGTTATACAGTCTGCAAAGGTTGTGTATTCTACATCCCAAAAAAAGTTATTCTGATAGAGACAGCAAAGGTGGATGAACAAGTACAACAAAGGCTATTTGAACTAGCATGGAGACTGTATAGAAACACCCATTTCTTGGTATCTAAAAAAGATGGCAAATATCAATTCATCATCTTGGCTGTCAGTGTAAACCGCCACACATCAGAAGATGCAGGAGTGCCGCCCAACATTGAAGAAATCTCTGAAGTATTCGCTGGCCTCCCTATTTGCTTCTTAATTGATTTTCACTCTGGCTATAACTTGAAAGTTCTGCACAAAGGAAGCCGAGATTGTATGGCATTCCAAACCACGCAACGGATATACCAACCAACTTGATTCGTTTAAGGAGCTACCAACTTGGTGTCAGCATTTGTCTGAGTATCTTGCACAATATTCAGTTAGCATCTTGGGATGATCGCGGAAGTATTTGACAATGATATTGGAGTAAATGGGCACAAAATCGGATACAGAGATGAAGCAGTGCCAGGTCTGCCTGGAGTGCGGAGGTATGTTCTGGAGCATCTCCAGAATCTCGACCAAGTGCTGGCAGATATTGAAAGAGCTGGAGCAACAATTTCGGAAGAAAAGTCTGATTGGTGCAGGAAGTGGATAAAGATTGTGGGCTTTGTTTGTGGAGAAGCTGGTAGGTGGCCCCAAGCTTCCACAGGTGATAAAGTGCAGAACTGGCTAGCATGTAGAAACCGTACAGAATGCAGGGCTTTCCTTGGGCTTTGCACATACTACCATATTCAGATTCCCGAGTATGCAATAGTTGCCCGGGTATTGTTCCAGATCTTACAAAAAGATGTTGAATTCAGATGGGAATCAGAACAAAAAGAAGCCATAAAGGCCTTGAAAGATGACCTTTGAAATTCCCCGGCACTAAAAACATTAGACGTCAGTGACAAAGCTAGCCAAATAGTCTTAGGAGTTGACATCAGCTTGGAGGGATAGGGAGTCATACTACAACAAGAAGACGAGGAAAATATATGCCATCCAGGTTGGTATGTGAGTGGACTTTGGAACGCCACAGGGAAGAAGTATGATGCTGGGAAGTGGGAATGCAGAGGCCTCATGAAAGCATTAAAGAAGTTGCACAATTATATATATGGTGTTCAATTCCCTGTCGAAACTAATGCAAACACACTAATACATCAGTTGAACCTGCCCATGAATAACTTGCCTGGGGCCTTAGTCACACATTGAATCGCTTGGATTTGGCTGTTTGACTTCCATGTGAAACACATCCTCAGGCGGCTCGATCTAGGACGAGGTTGACTTTCAAGGAGGCTATGCGGTGAAGGGAAACCGGATCCAGACAATCAACAGGGGGACAACCTAGAAGAGACAATCAAAGCCAGCCTAAAAAACAGGTGAGTTCAGCAAGAAGAAGAAAGAAAGAAACATTATGAACCATTTATGGGCCTGCAACTATCACAACCGTATGAAGGCGAGTGGATGGAAATCAGAGAGTTCTTGGGGAGTCTGAACTGACCAAAAGGGAAGAATCCAAATGAAATGCAGTACTCCAGCAAGAAGCTACAAAATATTTTGTTTCAGATGGAATTGTTGACCGGAGGCGCAGAATCAACAAACCTCTGGTGATGATACTAGTGAGTAGAGAAGAAAGAAGAAAAGCAATGGAAGGAACACATAAGCTGAGCATCAGCAAAAACACTTTTGAAATTCTGAGGTTTCCGAGGTTTCCGAAATTGGCTCATATGATAATTACACGAATGACCTTCCTGAAAGGTTGTTGACGTCGCTGAGACATGCCATCATGCGGATTCGTTGCTGACGTCTCTCTGTACACAGAGAGCTCTCTTCATTGCCATGCAACTTTGTTAACTTGTTTTGCTGTTTTTGGACTTCCCAATTCAGTTCTCGCTTCATACTTAAATTTTGATTTCATGATATCTACATCATTTTTGTTTCACACAATCTGTTGCATCACAATTTATTCGCCTCCAAATGAATAGATCATGTATTGCACTACATAGTTCAATTATAAAATCATAAAATATTTATCCACTTTCGAATCTTGGATAATAAACAAAGATTTTTCCATTTACATCCAGCCCCATAATCGTGTTCCGCATGGGTCATGTCAAGGGATGTACTAGTCATAAAGCTAGATGAACGTGTTCAAATCAGTTGTGTTATTCACAAACTATTTATTGTTATCGTCAGCAATATCATATGGAATGAAATGGGCAGCTCATTCAATCAATCTGAGAGGTAGAATGTAATGTGATCCAATTCAGAAGTCAGGCCTATGTCAAGTGGAATCATCATGCTATGGTTTTACCTGTACCCTCAACAGGCCAGATGGTTGACGAATCGGATCTGGTATTAAAGTACTGACAAGGGCCAAAGGAGTCACGACCCTGAACTTGCTCTCCTGAGCGAGGAATAGAGAGTTGAAATGAGCTGGTATTCCTCCGCAAGTGGATGCAAAGTTTCCTTCCATATACTGATTTGGCCAAAGAAATACATTATCATTTCGTGCCCACATGATCTTTCGCGACGGTTCAGTACCTGTGCATCGTGCAACGTGTACATCTTTTTCATCTCCTTGGGAGTTTGCAACCCGTGGAGCGGCAGCAGTGTACTGAGTGTAGGTTGCCTTGCCCAGGCGAGCCAATGCTTTGTCATTGTCAACAAAAATTGGGATATATCTGAAGCATTTGAAATTCCATACGATCAGCATTTGAAGCAAATTGTTACGTAATCCACACAATGTAGCGAGGTCAGAAAGAGTCTTGACGTCTGCACGAATGCCCTTCAGCTTTTGAACTGCAGGCAGTTTGTTGGGAGTGGTATCATTGTCCAGATGAAGCATCTAGAGGCGGTGATTGAGGTTTCGGAATGCAGGGAAGTCTCATTTGGTGTTCGCATGCCGAATCTGCTTGGTCCCCTCATTTCTATTTGATATATGGTATGCAGCCTTTATGTTCATCATAGTATGCTCCAAAAGATCGGAGCTAACATTTGATAGATGGCCAAGCTGGCGAAAATAATGAGAGAAGTGAGTTAGGAGATGCATTTTAACAAAGTTGAAATCAGATTCCTCACTGAGATTTGCTTGAACTTCGAACTTGATTGTTTGCATATCTTGCTTGATACAATGTATCTTTGCCGCATTCAACTGTGATGTCCTGCCTGGTTCCGATTCTGTTCCCATGTCACAGTTGTGCTGAGTGACGATCGATGGTGGAGTGATGATCGGTGAGTAATATAATAGGTTAAGCATGACAAGAATGAAATCAGGTTTCGAACGGAGGCTAAAGCACAACGAGAACAAAAGCATGTTTTGAATGGAGGCTAAAGCACAATGAGAATGAAATCAGGTTTCGAACAGAGGATAAAGCACGACGAGAATGAAATTAAGTTTCGGATCAGGGAAATGACAGAATGGTGCAAAAGTGGTATACAAAGAATGCAAGAGTTCGGATGTATTATAGAACGTGTGAATCACGATATATAAACCAGGCGTTCGGCGGAGGATAAGTTTTATTCTTCACTCATTCTCTCATCTATAAAACAATCACATAGCTTTGGCTTTCACTTCTTTCACATTCGGTGATTCTGGATCGAGTCTCCTGCGTACCGTCAAGATTTCCTTAGCTAAAGGCTATTCTCGACTCTGAGCTTCCTGCTTTTGGATTGTATAACCGCTAGAACCCCAAGCTCTGAACCCTCGACACCCAGCCCTCAATTCTTGACAAAAGAACGAGTCTAAAATTGATTCTACCAGTTATATTTTTGTTTTATGTGCCATTATCCTCACCGTTGAGGTTGCTATTATTGTCATTGCATTTGCAACACGTCTTGCAAAGTTTTTAAATCAGCAAGCAATTTCGAAAATTGATTGGTTATCCAATCTTACTGGAAACACATCTGTTTATCTTCCTTGTGGACTTTTCGAAGACCTACGAATCCAGATATTTTAGGCAACCAGTGCCACTTGTAAATACATAAGCGAGGACGAAAGGACCTGCGACTGTATTTATTTCTCCTACTGTTCAGAAGAAGAAGGAAACCTAGACCACGATTATCCAAACCCAACAATCCACTGCAACTGCAGAGCAATTCTGGATTGGGCCAAAATACCGACCTGCAACTGTGGCATAATGGAATTCGATACCTTTTTTGATTGCATTGAGGAATGCGATTGTATTCTTTGTTCACTGTGGACCCTCAGTCTCGAAACCCTTTTGCCTTGGTATATATCCAGCCGTTGATGTGCTGGAACCTGAACAGCTGTAGTTGTGGTGATATTCTTTGTTCCAACAATTGCTGGATTTAGTGGCCAAACAACATGTGGGAACACATCTGTGATCAGTATATAGTGGAAGAATGTTTACTAAGTTTCGATATCAACAACTACCTTCATCAATCACTCTTCAAAGATGCAAGTAGCCATGTCTATCAGCAGTATGAACGAAGGATCTCAATATATCGAGATTGGGAAAGTGGATCAAGATATAATGACACGAATGATATTGGTAAATTTCACGAAGTTGAATCAACAAGATGCCCTGACAATAGCCAACAAAATGAAGGACTATATAGCAGGCATGGCAAGAGCACCAGCATCTCAAATCGAGAATCAAATAGAGCAATTAAACGAACAAATCGCCCCCCAAGCAACAACCATTGCAGAAACCAGACACATGAACTCTGCCCTGATGAAAGAAGGAAAAGACCTCCTTACAAACCAAGAGAACACGGACCAAGATCTGGCATTAACACAACAAAAAGTACAGGACATGGAAGCAAGAGTGCCCGCCTGTACACACAGGCACTTACAGACCAAAGTCACCGAATTTGAACAACCACTGGCAAACAGAATGCCGACAGATACGGAGGTATCAAGGCAGGATCTCGAGGATACACAGGAGCAATTGAAATTCATTGGAGAAGAGAGAAATGAATATTGGGATCAGGTCAATATAGTGCTCGCACTCGCGGGCAATGGTGGTAATAGTGGTGGTAACAGAGGACATAAAGGCAGCGAATTTCTCCGATTTTCAGGAACAGACCGAAGGGCACTTCGAGGATGGATGGCACAACTAGCCATGAAAATTGCAGATGAACCAGGACGGTTCTTCAGCGAACAATCTGAAATGAGGTATGCCACAAATCAACTTGAAGGTGTGGCCCTGAATCATATTCAACCATACATCGACGGAAAAACCGGAGATCTGAAGTTAGAGTCACCAGAAAAATTGCTGGACCTATTGCAATTGGCATTTGGAGACGAGGATGTATGGGCCACAGCGAATCGGGAACTGCTCAAACCTAAGCAAAAGGATTGAGAATGTGTCCAATACTACCCAGAATTCCAACTGTGGATACCTGACGTCGATTGGAATGAAGCAGCCCAGTTAGAAGTATTACGATAAGGCCTATCTGAGGAGCTGAAGTACTCTCTACAGCGCTGCATCATGCTATCGGACCTCATGCAGTTTATCGAAATGTACTCAAAAAGAGACTCCCAAATCCGCGCCCGAGCCACGGAGAGAGTCAGGATGATGGACAGCAGGGTCAAAGAAACAGGAAACCACGAGCAACACCACACCTGCCCCAGAAACAGCACCAGTAGGCACTGTGACAGGTTACCACTGCCCTGCTCCAATGGACCTTTCAGCAGTCAAGGGGAGAAAGATTACTGTGGAAGAATGCAAGCGGCGAAGGGAAGGAGGACTCTGTTTGAACTGCGGGGATAGCAGGTATTTTGCAGCATCATGCCCAAGAAAATTGAAAGCAACATCAGGACAGGTGGAAGTAACATGTCGCGGTTGTATCAAGTGAGAATCGAAGAAGGAGTATGGATCGATGAAGGAGATAGGGGAATACGAAGGGAAACAGGTTTTGATGGAAGGAATCAGGATTCGCTGTAAGGGAAACAAGTTTTGATGGAAGGAATCTGGTTTCGATGTAAGGAAAACAGGGTTTGATGGAAGAAATCAGGTTTTGGTGGTTGCGTTGTAAAAATGGCGTGATGGTTATCATGTGAGCTGTGGTCTGAAAGAGTTGCGTACATAGTTGGATGAGGTTGGGATGTATTTTCGAAAGAGTGAGTAAAGGTGACGACTGTCACAGTAGCTGTATATAAGGGCGATGGATTTGCGGAGGATAGGTTTGTTCTTCACTTGTTCTCTAGTCTACAAAACAATCAATAGCTTCGGCACCAACCTTTGTTCACTTCTGTGATTCCGGATTTCAAGTCTCTGGTTTGTTACACAGAACCCTCGATCACTGTACCTCCCGTTTGGTTTTATAACCCCTAGAACTCCGAACCTTGAAACCTTGACAGAAGAACCAGTCTACAAATCGATTCTACTGGTTATAATTTAGTATATATGCCGTTATTACCACCGAAACGGCTGTTACTGTTCTCATCGCCTGTGCAATCCTCAGTGCCTGGTATGTAAATCTGTTGGCAACTTCGAAATCCAGTTAACAGTATATAGTTTCCAGAGAGACATTTGCGTAGTGTGCATCTAGAAATTTCGAGGAGAAGGAACCAGCACATTCCAGTAAATGCCAGCGTACGATAGCAACAAACCTGAACAATCTCGAATCAATTTCTTTGACCTAGCTGTTCAAACCATCAACCTCTTTAAACGAGAACCACTAAACACATTCAATAGCATTGACGCTATTATCCTCGAAACAGAAGAACCCCTTGAAGCATATGTTTGGGACGAACCACAAGCCGTATCTCCTTGGAACAGTTACTGGACAGAAGCCGCAAGAAACAGAGGAGGACTCCAAATCAACGATCGTGTTTTCAAGAGCTTTCGGACCAAATATTACCAACTGCACGTCGATTGTCAGGACGAAGAACTGTGTTGCTGCGAACATAACTGTGGAGGCACACATAGAACAATCGGAAGGGCAGCAGACGCTCAAACAACCGAGTCAGAATCCATGATCATAGCAACACAGAAGGACGCAGAATGTCAAATCTCGTGGACAGATTATAACGAGCGGAAGGCAAACAAGGGAAAGGTAGTAGATAGAGAATTTCATCCGGCCCCTTTACCAACTCCGCTGATTATCATAACAACACCCAGCAAACATGAGGTCTTCTTCTGGTGAATGGTCAATCCATTCCTGGAATCAGAAATTGATGTAGCAGTTCAACAAATTCAGGAAACCACGGACCAGGTAAAGACGTATCTGGCCAAACAACCTCGTTCCCGCTTCACAGCCATCCATCTTCTCACAGCCGCCTCCCAACATCACACTCAGGATGTCAGCAGGTTCCTCATGGCCAACCTGCGACATTACGGTGACCAGTGCATTACAACTAAAATTAGAGAATGTGGCAGCAAAGGATATAGCAGCCATAGACACAACACAACTCCGGAAACACATCCAAGATATAAACCTCGGGCTGACAGCGTTGGCTCAACTTCCAACGACCAGCAGATTGAACGAAATGCTAAAGCAACAGCAATCTGTGAGGAATGCCGAAGCACGATTATCGGAATTGTTGGCAGACGGAGAAAAGGTCATTCAGGAGCGAGACAATCTGAAGCAGGAGTTACTGCTTACGCAACAAACATTAGCATCAAGGAAGGAAGCACCACAAGCATGCAACCATGGAGATCTGGAGGAAAAGGTCCGGAACCTGGAACAACAGCTGGAAGAAGCCAATCCAGACCTGGCAGAATTGAAACACGACCTGGAAGATGCCCAGGCACAGATACAGAAATTCAGGCACCTGGCGGAAGAGAATTGCCAACAAGTAACCTGAGTTCTGAAGCTGACGGAAGGAAGAACAAGAGAGACCACAGGAGAAAGGGAAGAAAGAGAAGAGAAGGTAAATGATATTGCCAGCTTCTCGGGAGAAGACAGAAGGAAACTTCGGGGGTGGAAGGTGCAACTGGCCCTAAAGATAGCCGGAAAACCAAAGGCATTCAATACCAAACCGAAGAAACTGAAGTATGCGGTTGGATATCTGAAAGAAGTAGCTCTGGCACAGTTGATGCCATGATATGACGAAATTTTTGCGGAAGTTAAGCTCGACTCCTTGAAAGATCTCATTGACCTGCTAGATCTAGCTTTCGGAGATCAAGACAAAGCAGCAACGGCCAAGAGTGTCACGGTTGTGTCGAGTGAGGATCAAAGAAGGAATAAGGATCGATGAAGGGGAAAGGGAATACGAAGAAAAACAGGTTTTGATAAGAAGGAATCAGGTTGTGTTGGAAGGAATCAGGTTTTGTTGGTTGCGTTGTAAATATGGCGTGATGGTTATAGCATAGGCCGCAGACTGAAAGGGTTGCGTACATAGTTGGGTGGAGTTAGGATGTATTTTGGAACGACTGAGCAAAGGTGACGACGGTCGTGTTAACTGTATATAACGATGCTGGATTTGCGAATGATAGGTCTCATCTTTACTCATTCTCTAGTCTACAAACAATCAATAGCTTCAGCACCACCTTTGTTCACTTCTATGATTCCGGATTTCGAGTCTCTTGCTTGTTACGCAGTACCTGCGATCACTGCACCATCCCACCGCGTCTATGTTTAGTTTGGTTTTTTATAACCCCCAGAACTCCGAGCCTTGAACCCTTGACAGAAGAACGAGTCTACAATCGATTCTACCGGTTATATTTCAGTATATGTGCCGCTATTCCCATCGAAGCGGCTGCTACTTTTGTCATAGACCTTGCAACTCCCTCTGTTCCGTGTTTAAATCAGTTGGAAACTTCGAAAACAAGCTCACAGTACACAGCTTTTGGAGACACTCCTGCGTTGTGTGCCTGTGGAAACATCGACGAGAAGGATCCGCGCTGTTTTAAATGCCAGCATACGACAACAACAAACCACAACAATCCAGAATCAATTTCTTCGACCTAGCTGGTCGAACCGTCAATCTCTTCGAAAAAGAACCCTTGAACTCCTTTGATAGCATCGACGCTATTCTCAATGAACTGGAGGAACCCTTGGAAGCATACTTCTGGGACGCACCACAAGCGGTATCGCCTTGGAATAGCTACTGGACAGAAGCAGCAAGCAACGGAGGAGGCCTCGAAATCAACGACGCAGTATTCAAAAGTTTTTGGACCAAATATTACGGTCTTCACGTCGCCTGTCAGAACGAAGAACTGTGCTACTGCGAACACAACTGCGGAGGAACACATACAACAATCGGCAGAGCAGCAGAAGCTCAATCAACAAAATCCGAATGCACGATTAAAGCAACACAGAAGGCCATAGAAAGTCAAATCTCGTGGGCAGACTATAACGAACGAAAAGCGAACAAGGGAAAGGGAGTTGACCGCGAATTGCACCCATCCCTTTACCAACCCCGCTGATCATCGTAACAACACCCAGCAAACACGAGGTGTTCTTCTAGTAGATGGTCAACCTGTTTCTATAAGCAGAAATCAAAGCGGCCGTTCAACAAATCCAAGACAACATAGACAAAGTCAGAGACTGTTTGTCAGAACCTCGCCTCCTCACAGCTGCCTCTCTACATCATCAGAAAGATGTCCGGAGAATCATCACGATTGACTCGCGATGTCACGTTGACCGGAGCCTTACAGATGGAGCTGGAAATTGTGGCCACAAAAGATACAGAAACCATGAGTGAAGTACAGCTGAGGGAGCACATCGGGGACATCAACAAAAGGCTGAAAGCAATAAGCCAACTACCAACGACCAGCAGACTGAACGAATTGCTCAAGGAACAGCAATCTGTGAAGAATGCGGAAGTACAAATATCGGAATTGTTGACAGAAGGAGAAAAAGTCGTCCAGGAAAGGGACAATCTGAAGCAGGAATTACTGCTTACTCAACAAGCAGCGGCAACAACAGAAACACAGGCAAACATGCAGTAATGGGGACCTGGTTGAAGAAATCCGGATCCCAAAACAAGCATTGGAGGAAGCCAACCCAGACCTGGCGGAGTTGAAACAAGATCTGGAAGATGCTCAAGCTCAAATGGAGAAGTTTAAGGACCTGGCAGAAGAAAATCGACAACAGGTAACCAGGATTCTGAAGTTAACAGAGGGAAGAGAAGGAGAGTCAAGAGTAAGAACAGAAGGGGAAGAGTGAGAAGAGAAGGTGAATGATATCACCAGTTTTTCAGGAGAAGATAGGAAGGAACTTCGAGGGTGGAAGGTGCAGCTGGCATTAAAGATAGCCGGTAAACCAAAGGCATTCAGCAACAAACAGAAGAAGCTGAGGTATGCAGTTGGATGTCTGAAAGGAGTGGCTCTGGCACAGTTAATGCCACACTGTGACGAAATCTCAGGGGAAGTCAAGCTCAATACCCTGAAAGACCTAGTTGACCTGCTAGATGTAGCATTTGGAGATCAAGACAGAGCAGCAACGGCAAAAAGAGAACTTGAAAAACTCAAGCAACGAGACCGCGAATTCTCCCAATACTACGCGGAGTTTCAAAGATACGTAGTAGACACCAAGTGGAACGAAGATGCACAACTGGACGCA